>JABUQX010105552.1:0-29394 GCA_015478945.1 Trachelipus rathkii
AAAAAAAAAAAAAAAAAAAAAAAAAAAAATAATAATAATAATAAATAATAATAATAAAATAATAATAATTAATAATAATTAATGAATAATAATAAGGTAATAATGCTTTACAGAAAACAAAGATGTGGATATTTATTTAGTTAATGGTCGTCTTACTTCATTTGAACCGAAGGGCCATTCCTTGGCCCGGCCGGGACTTCCTGATTCAAATTTCCGCTCAACTCTTTGTAGTAGTATGGATAATGCTAAGGTCAAATAAAAGCCTTTATCTTCGCACAAAAAAAGTAAAAACTGTTATCTGTGTAGTGGTTCGAGACCCCACAAGGTTGGAGTCAGATTACATGTGCACCCGTAAGAAATAGGGGTGGTGTAAGATAGCAGGGATAAGAAATAATTCGATTTTCATTTAAGCCATTTCTTCAGAAAATATGGCGAGAGGGAAGTTCAGCCGTACGATTCTCTCGAGTGATTCCTCCCGAGCTATTTGCTGTTGCAATTGTGGTAGAACCCTGCCAATTATAGGATATGACCCCTTTAAAAAACAATATTATTCACATTACTTGTCGATACATACTTCCACCCTTCTTCTTTTGGTATTTAGTATAAGGGTAAAAGGCTTATAAACTGTTATGAAAGATTGGTAATTATTATTTATTATTATTATTTAACGAGTGATTAATTTTTAGTAATATGGATTAATTAATATTGGTGTAATCTTTAGATCCTACTAGTCTAATTATGGTCTCAGTGACATATGGAGAATCATTCATTTATATAATTATATTATGTGTATTTTTAGAGTAATAGAGAGGGGATTTAATTTATTATCTCATTAAATTTAATAGAAAAAAGTTGTACTAGAGTATAAGTAGTGTCTAATGCCTTACATCTGATGTTATATTATTAAATTATGTGAGTATAAGGTCAATATAAGATTAAAAAAGCTTTCATTAATCTGGCCTGATTATTGCAAATTGCTATCATACTTTACGTCAGCAGCGGCAAAATACGTCTACAATGCTGCACACGCACATTGGTCACTTACGCACTTACGCCACATTGTCAATAACGCTATCAATTCGCAATTATATCAAACTCTCATTTTATACTATCACATCATAAAATTAATTAAAAACTATACGACAGAAAACACATATAATTATATGTAGACATATAATTAAATATATAAACCAATAATAGATTTTAAGATATAATATTAGTAGATAATTATTTTAATTTATTTTTAATTTTGGTTTTTATATCTTAAGCTTTTAAATATACCTAATATTATTTAAATATAAACTTATTAGAATATTTAATATAAATACCATTCTATTTTATATTTTAATCTAATGATCTATTAATTTTATTAATATTAGTAAACTATTCTGTTTTTTTATTTATTAATAATATATGAAATAATTTTCTTATTCATTAAAAATAAATGTTTAATATTAAATAATATAAATATAATTCTCCACGCACATTATTCTATATAACCATATATTATTATTATCCATTGCTTAATTAAACGAAAATTTGAATTTTTAATTTTTAGTTTACTTTAAAATAATATAAATATAATAATACTAATTTATTTAGTTATTTATCGATTAATTTTGATTAGTCTTAATAAAATTATGTATTTAATTTGAATTATTATATATTATTATTTTTTCTTTAACCAAAACCAAAAAATAAAATATACTAGGCCATTTCCATTGAGTATAAATTATAATATTGGCTGTCCAAATAGGTAAAAAATTTACGCCTATTATATGCCAACACCATTAATGTTTTGTCGCAAATAGAAGAAAACTCCAACAATCGTAATGGTTGGAAACGAATTAACGCCTAAACTTCTATAAAAATTAAAGTTAATGAAAAATCGACGAAAAAAAAAAACATAACTTGGTACTTAGCTATCTATAATCGGAATCTGAAAAATTAATAAATAATAAATATTATTTTTTCCGACTTTATCCTGACAATAAAGCCGTTGTACTCTCTCTCACAAATATTTTTCCTCTTTCCGATCACCAAACAAGTTTGAAGAGATTAAGTTTATTTCGGCTAAAGGGGATGATGAAGCCCCCTTTTAATCGTTTGCCATTTTTAGGAACCCGGAATTAAGAGCCCCGTAAATTTTTCAAAAATACAATGACCTCATAGCCTAAAGGGTTCCAGAAAAAGGTTATTTACAACGAAAAGCATTAACCAACTATTAAGACCTCCAACCGAATACTAAATCAAAAATATGGTACATCCCTAATATATAAATGGATATAAATTTAAGATAATTATTATAAAATTTTAATTATAAATTATAATTATATCAAGAAATTAACTACTATAATCGTAGCAATCAATATAAACAATTATATAACTGAAATTTTTCCCTCATAGATTCATACCTCTATAAACATTTATTTTTACTTTATATATAAGCATAAAAGTGAATGGGATAAAAAGAAAAAAAGACAACCTAAATATTTAATAACCCTTTTCAAGTTATCTATAAATTTTCTTTATTCATTTCAACTTGAATAGTTGCCGACGACTTTGACATAAAAGATTTAGGAATAAAAAGTTTTAACTGTGATAAAATACTTGTGTATTCTGGGAAGAGCTTTAATTTAAAATTAATATACGATCTAGTCAGTGAAACAAAATGTGAATATTTAACGTTTTATTCTAATTCCTTATTATTTAAGCCTAATTTTCCTTTGCCTATTATTATGAATAACGTTATTTCTGCCATAGAGTTTGACATTAACTGTAAACCTTATCAATTATCCCTTTTAGAAGATATTGAAAAGCTAAAACAAAAAATGCTTTTGTTCAACAATGTAAATGACATTGGAAAAGTACCTGAAGAAATACTCATAGAAAATATAACCTCTGACGAAATTATTAAAGAAAGTAGACAATGGCAAAATATTGAAAAAGAAGAAAATGAGTTGAAATACAAAGTGTCACGTGATATTTTTATAAATATTTGAATATGAGAAATAAAAAACTTCATGCATGAAATTATAAAAATCCAGCCCTAGAGCTTCACAGGTAGTGGGATGAATAATAGTATAATATAGATTCGGAGAATTGGATATCCTCTCACCACTTACTGATCAATACCTTCCGCCCTCCAATTGTTGAGGTTCGATAAAACTCTAAAGGCCCATGGTTGGGGGCGACTAACCAACCACTATCTGTCTCAGCAGGAAACCCGAGACGGCCATAAGTCACTCCTGTTATGGGCACCTTTCTAATCGGTCGGGCCGTAAACGTGTGTCTCCTTAAAAAACTCACATTATCTCACCTCCAGGCATTCCTTTACTGACTTCAATCCCACTTTTTCTTCAAGTCTCCCATCCCGGTCGATTTGCCAACACACTCACCACATGGCATCCCGTTTAACTGCGTAATACGGACTCATTCATCACAAATCCTTTTCCAAAACAATGACTCCTAAACCATCATCAAAATAACCTAGCGCTACTGGTTAAACATTTATTCTCTCATCTTACCCGCATTCTCCACACCAATACAATAAGTCCCACTAACTTTACGATTTAACACGGCCTTAACAACATACCCGTCATGTAAGACCCTTTTGCACACTCAAGATCTTCAGTCCAACTTTACAATCTAAACCAACGATTTGAATTTGCGCGGAAGCCACCTATGGCATTCACAAACCTTTGGCACTAAACCCTTATACACTCAATCGCATCATCCGAGCTCCCTAAATATTATCATGATTTCAACAATAAATATCTCAGATATATAATAATTAAAATTCAGACTCGAGTTTCCAGCTGTTTACCATCTAAATTAACTTCACACCGAGGGACTGTCCTCAACTCACAACAACTAACCTTACTCTATTTATTCTGCGTTACTTTCGAAGCCCCTCCTACACCAGCGACCTAACCAAAATATCTCTACCAGTCCTCTCAAAACTCTCATTCAGATTCGCCCACACATACACCGTAAATCAAGATCCTGCATTAAAATATAATTAGGTCAAGGGAACCCTCCCACTCTCTATCTCATTTCTCCATCATTCTAAACACGTATTCCTTTTGTCACCGCCCTACCTCTAAGTTCTGTCCATATTAACCTCATCCATTATATCAGGATTAGGATCCCAAAGAGACATAGTCTACATCCCTGTCTCTCTTCAAATGCTAATAGATTAAATAATAAAGAGCCAATCACTTTCGACTTCTATTTAATTCTACACACGCTTCCACTATCCATCTTACATTACTTTTGATTCCATTCAGAAGCTTACCCACCAACACCATATCACTTAAACCTGCCACTAGATAGCCCTTCCCCTAATTAAATCCTATTATATTCGCACTGTTGCATAATCCATAAATCCTAAATAGACAATTTATTCTTCTCCTTCCATCCATTATCCCAATCATTTGTTTCAGATGTACAGATTTGATCCACACATCCTTCTACCACTTCTTAGTGCGCACCTTGTTCTTCCCCAAATTGGTCCTTCAGTCATTTCGACCGCACTCTCGACCAAAATTACCTATGCACTTATATCTTCCCAATACAATAAACACGTCAATAAAGCTAAATTATCCTAATAAATCTACAGGGTAGCTTATTCCCCCTTACCCTTATATAAGGGTACTAATATTGCTTTCCTCTCAAATCCCTCGGAACTATACCCTCCATAAATGCTTTTGTTACACATCAACTTCCAAATCCAATCCAATCAAATTATCTCGCCCTACTATATATATATTACTAATATATAATATTATTATATATTATGGTAATAAATAATTATGTTATATTTATATAATTATATATATATATATAATAGGTTTTTTTTGTGGCGGTGAATCAAAGGAGAGTTTGAGAGGATTTGTAGAGAGATTATGACAGAGTGTGTAAAAGGAGGGGCTTGAAAGTAAATGAGAAAGAGTAAGCGCTTTAACATGGTTGTGTCTTTTATTATTGAGAGCCTGCGCCCTTTTCGATAGGATCGCCTACAGTATAATTAAAACTCATCATATTTTACGGTTAAAATTAGTTCAGTATAATGATCCTTAATGCTTGGACAAAAGCCGAATCTGTTGGATTAAAAAATTATTAGACACTTTGAGATCTGGTAGTTGAGAAAAAAAATCACCTGAGCTATTTTGAAACAATCGCATTTAATTTCCCTCCTTTAGGAACAGGGAAGTGGCATTCTCAGGGGAAAATTGAGCGGAAGGAAAAACCGCAAAGGCCCGAAGGAAAAAAGGTTTAAAATTCCAACCCTTTTTTCCGAAAATTCCTAGGTCTTGAGATGAATAAAATAAATGTATTGCCAAAATCAAGTTGAGGACTGGTCACTACAATATCTAGGTGTTATACGTCCATTCAAGTGCTAGAGGATGGGCTGAAGCTCAGCTGGAACCCAAGTGACTGCAAGTTAAATTACTCAATAATAAGAAGACCAAGATAATATATATTGTTGGACGAAAATGGTGCGAGAACGGATGATTGTACTTCCGCAGTAACCCGCCAACTAACTTAAAAGCTTGTGTAAAAGTAGAGATAAGTGTAGAAAGAAATTGCAGAGAGAATAAAGGTAGGCTGTGCAAAGGTTCAAAATCATTTAAAGTAAGAAAAGATCTGTTAAAAAGAGACTAAAGTCAATTTGGAGAGATAGCAGCTAGAAGGTCTTATGTCCCGGGAGTGGTATCTGTTTGGTTTAACCTGTGTTAATGTTATTAGTGTGAAGATTACTATTGTGTCTTGGAAATAAGAGGTATACGGCTTGTTAGGGTGTGAGAACCCGAATAGACTGAAATGCAGGAATAAAAGTATTAACAAGAGTTGTTTGGTGGGAAAAAAGGAAGGGGTATAAATGAGAGAATAATTATGAAAGTACGTTGAGATGGTTTGTCATGTGATATAGGAAATAAAGAATGATAGTCGGTTGGGTTAAGCGGATATATAGTCGGTGATAGATTGTTGTGTGGAAGGTCGACTAGGCCTTGCAGACCGGAAGGAGAAAGAAGTGGATATGAGTGGCAGGAGGAAGAAGGTTTCTGAGAAAGGAGTGAGATAAAGATGAAGTAATTTTTGGGCCAAAAGAGGGCTCTCTATAGAGAAGAAAGATAGCCATACCACCATAGAAGGAATGGCAGGGTTTTGTAGGGAGGCATGGTTGCAGGCCTAGCCCAGGGTATGAAGTGCCAACCACGAAGACATGAATTTGGCGCGAGAATGCCATAGTGAGGGTCCATTGCCCCGCGTCCCGTGACCCAGCTCTAGGTGTGGCCTATTTTAATCGGCTGACTGCGGCGAATTTACTGAATAGGTATTTAAAGGGGAGATAAGGCTGGGCTTTATTTTTCGAACTTCGCGACTTGTGGTTTATCTTACTTTCAATGTTACTACCTTTTCATTGTTTACGGTGGCATGTTCGCACCTTTAACGAACTTAGTCTTTGGGGAAAAATAAACCTCGGTAGTAGTTCCTCGCTCCCTGGATTGTTGAAGTGATGAAACGGGGTGGATGATGTATGGATGATACTTTATGTGAGTATGTCATTATAAATTTATTATATATATATATATACTTGGGAATATTATATTAATGAGTATTATATATTACCTATATATTGTTGATCACTAATTAAATATGTAAATAATAGTATTGTATAATGGCTTTTTTTTTGCAATCATAATATGAAATTTATTATAGAAAGAATAAAAAAATATATTAGAAATAATAATATCGAGATACATAGGAAAATGATAAAAAATAAAAATAAAAATAAATATTGGCAAGTTTTAAAAATGCCAAACAGTACTTGCAAGCTACCAAAAGTGTATAAAAGGCTCAAAAGTTTTACAAGTACATACGTACAAGAAATTTTTAACACTGGAATATTTAGAATACTGCAAAAATAATTACAATAAAGTTAACATAGTACTCCAAAAAACATGATAAATAACTATATGGAAGTACATGAGTACAAGTACTATTTGTACTGTAAAAGACCAACCAATTACTGGGATGGGTATAATAATAGGTATAATATGGTCATATTTAAATTATATATAATTTAAATATATAATTAAATAAAAATATATTATTTTAATGAGAAATATATTTTTTATTGCAATTAATAAAAATAAATATATTTTTACATAAATAAAAATAATTAATTATATCAATATGATATAAATTAATAAATTTAATTTCTAATAATATAATTTAATTAAATATAAATAAAAAAAATTATAAATTAATAAAATAAATATATAAAAACTATAAAATAATTACTTACATAATAATGTATTTATATATTTTAAATATATAATAATTAAAATCCTGAGTTAAAAAACCACAAGATATCTCAAATCCATCTATCTCAAAAAAGATCTACAATAATGCTTTACAGGGGTAAAAAAAGGAATTACAATTGTTTGGAATAATTCCATTTTTGGAATATATAAAAATTAATTTTTTATTGTGGAAACTAGATTAAAAAAAAAATAAAATTAAAAAAATATTTAAAATTATATTCCACGAACCTTACAAATTAACAGAATTAGAAACGAAAATGGAGTACCTTTTATATTTGGAAATCCTATAATGATTTAAAAATTAATTACTAAGAAAAAATTGTACAAAAAAATAAAGCAGCTTCCTTTATTTTTTAAAATCATCGGTCAAAGAGGAGTGGATAAATTCAAGAAATAATAGTCTATATAGGATCTAGAGTTGAAGAAACGTACTGTAATAGATTACTTACATCTAGACCTTTACGCATAGTGTGCATTTCTCAACCTTCAAATACTTAATTGATTCTGGATATAATTTTTTTTATTTTATATTTTCATATTGTATCCTTTACAAAAACAAAAAATATATATAATAAATAATAATAATAATATATAATACAAAAAAGACAATAAATAAAAAAAAAAAAATAAATATATAAAAATACATTATACAAATAAATATAAAATCATATAAATATATAAAATTAATTATAATTAATTGTATTTGGACTTGGAAACATACATCATATCATTTAGTTTTATAAATATTTATAATATATTATATGTATTGACAGACGCTTCGAAATATATTAATCGTATCAATTAATGGAGAAGAAAAAAATTTTTTATTATTGATTGGCTAAAATGAGAGACTTTAATAAATGATCCTTTTTACTACAACTTAAATCAATTAAGAACGGTAAATGGGACGTTCTAATAATTATAACAGCGGTGAGTTATTAATTTAAACCTGATAAAGGATCTACCATCATCAACACGGTAAGATGGGAATATATGTAAGTATAATTAATTAAGATTCCTACCATCATACGTATAAGATGATAAAGAAATTCCCCGGTGTGAAAATGGCAACAACGATGTAACCTCAAACGAGGCATGTTACTCCTCCGCACAAAAATTGGAATATATCCCGGGAAATGACATGCTGATATCCTGTTGCGGTCGGTATTCTTTAGTTAATAAGATATAGAAAAAGCATAACAATAAGTTGGTATTATCATAGTCCACCCGAAGAGTGCCGTATCTAATGATTTCGTATATTATTACCGACCGTGGCAGAATGCTATACCCAAATACAAAAGAGTGTCTTCGCTGAAAGGCCCAATATAACGGGCCTCTAGCGTCTAATGGCGATGGAATTGTGACTCTCCTCTAAATAGCCTTTCTTCATGAACAGAAGTAGTAGGTCTTTCAAGCCTTCAAATGCCTCCTCTATAATTCCTTCATAATTTGTAATATTCTAATAGCATCCAATAATAACCAGTATATCTATAAACTCCCTTATATCCCGAAGGATCAAGCAAAAACCTGGTCAATTCCTCTCCGCACTGATATAGGCAAAGTGAATCGAATGATTAGTTATATCTATTCTAGAATATGATATATATTTGTGTTTTATAATTTTAGCTAAATTTATCTCTCACCAATTCTAAAAGATGTGCCCGAGCCAGACATGCTCCCGTTATTAACGCTAAGAAGCAAGTAATATTACTTATTTTAACACCTAGAGTAAGCAATAGAATCCGATATAGATATCATTCCAGTGAGGATACTGTGTAGAAAAAGTGTAAGATGGATTTATTAATGGTCGACTCTTTTCGATACTCATTCATATAACACCAATTTGACTATTATTATATTTACTTTACTCCATTAACTATTACAACTATCTCAAATTTATAAATATAACATTAATTATTATACAATTCCTTTTTTATTATTATATATTCTTACTAGTGCCTTCTTTATTTTCTCTTTTCTCATAATTACTTCATTACTATTATAATCATATGATATATTACACCTCACACAAAACTATAAATCATGAGGTGTTACACATGAAACTTTGACTTGTATCATCCTACCAGTAGTAACGTTAAAGGTGCGCAAATACTCCTATCGAATAGTACATAATTCATCCTATAACAGGCCTGACGCATTACCCGCCATGATAGAGCATTACCAAGGAACAGACTACGAAGATAACAAATTAGGCGAGTAGGGATCCACGACAAGAATGTTCTATGAGTTCCTGCCAGTCAAGGGCGAATTAACCATAATGGAAGATCAATAATAATGCAAAGTCTACACGATCATGTTCACTCAAGTATACCTGCAAGAGGTTATATTAGCGCGACCTTATGCGATATCAAAGAGACTAATTCTCACAATCTACCATAGTTCCACTCCCGGCCTAGCCTTATGCTATAACCATCATCCCGCGTCAAAATATCAGCTATTTGCTCAATCTCTAATTTCATCACACCCATACCCTTCCGTGCAACCATAGTAAACCATGCTCACCCCACTTACACTGTAGCGTCAATCAAGGATAAGCTTGACGTAGTAAAATCAAATCAGTTGACTGCCGTTATGGTAACATGATCCCGAGTTATTACAGTGATCCTTCTAAAAGTATCGTTGCAACTCCCTCATTCGCGACACTCTCACTGGCCCATCCTAATTCATACATGTTAGTGCTAATAACTACCAACACTGTCACTCCAAATACGGCCAGTATATTCATGTATTACTAGCAGCGGCATTCCCTCTCCTATGGGCTCCAGATCCCTCAAGTAACTTTACGTACGCAAGGGTGTGCAACTATCCGAGTGACCTGAGAAAGAGACTTAACCGCTAATATCCGTCTTATGTAATAGATCGCTCTCTCATTCCATCCTCTTTCTGAATCGTGCTTCATGTTAATCTTACTTTAATTAATTCTCCCGGCGTATGCGAATACCTCGCCAATCTTGTAAATGAGGCCAATTCCTTTTGTCTCCGGAATGGTAATGAATAAATTAGCCAAAGTAAATATAATCCTATCGTGGTGGTAGAGTAGACCTTTCAATCATTCCTGGTCTTTTAGTACATAGTCAATCGCAACGACTATAAGAAACTATATGGTTACTGTCTTCAGGCGCGGTCAATTACTCACACTGCTTCATTCCTAAACTGCAATCTACTGGGTATTCTATTCTTATCTGTCTCAATTACTTTATAGTAGGTCTACATGCCCCACATAACTTGTTAATTGTATTTAGTTAATTATTTATTTACCTACTTGATCAGAGTTATCATTATATTTAACTTTAATCCATTGATATTTATTATTTCAAGTTTTCAAAGTCCTTTGTTCACATTTCAAGCTGATATTGTAATTCTTGCTGAGAGTCTTTCAATAATTTACATATCTTATTTTGAATCATTATATTGGACTCTTTGTGTGTCACTTAATTACATGCTCACTGAACTTTAATTTTAATATAACCATTTCCATTTCTCGTATCATTACTCATCTCATTCCACATCTTCAATGTCCCACTTAACTGTAATTTATACATAATGATAAACCAAGCATAATGAAATTATCCGATTACTATCCCTTTCCTAATATTCCCATCTCACATGAGTATAGTTTAGACAATCCTTATATACTATTCGTTCAATCTATTCAAGCTTCTGTTCTTGTACCATACACAAAATAAATCAATTCATATCTTTTCACTTTCAATAATACCATATCTTCTATTCCTAATTATATTACATTCCAATACTTATTCTAAGTTTTAATATATTACTAGTATGAATTACTAATATGTAAGGTGGTACATCCGATGAGTAACAGTGAAAAAAATATTACGTTGGTACCTAGCACTATACCTCTCCTCCTCAATGTAACATAGTCAAATTTCATTACTCCTTAAGAATCCTCTATATGTTATCATCATTTAACAATACATTCCAATGATGAAGCAAAACTTGCCAAAAAAACCAACCTGTGATAATTTAATACAGTCCCGAATACTCTAGCCATCCTTTTTCGTTTTGTCGTTCTGATTAGCTAAAACTGAGAACTATCCAGGTAATCTGGATAGCATTATAGATTTCTATTATAATATTAATTTTATTAAATTAATATATATAGAATAATTAATAAATCCAATATATTGAGCCCAATTATCTACATTATTAATTAAATACAAATTAAATATTTTAATAGTTAAATTGTTTCTAGGTCTTGTGAGTAGCGTGTTAATATTTAATATGTAGAAGAGTTACCTAGCATATTTTATTTTTATAGTGTTATTATTATTTCCATTGATCGTAATTCATTTTATTAAATATTTGTGAAAGTTTTTATAGAAAAATCTATTAGCTAATTAAGTTTGATTTTTATTTGACCAGGTGCTCGTTAGTGAATAAATTAGTTACATAAAAGTTATAGGTACGTAGGTATTAGCTGATAGTGAATGCTCTTAGCCTAAAACATACTATGATTCGTTTACCGTATATATGTATATTAACTAATATGAAATTGAGTTACTAGAATACTGATAAATAAAGTTTTATCAAGAGGAACTTCAGGTGCTAGATTTTAAAATCGTTTACAACTTGTTGTAGGCTAGAAAGTGGGTATTGTTGTCGCGTAGGTCATACTGAGAATATTTAATTTTGAATTGGAGACCTATAAGATAATTATAACAGTTGTTTGGATTATATGAGCATATAAATATAGTGATGAACGTGAAAATTTTTAAATAAAATATAAATATTTAGATTATTGTAACGTTTTAATAAATAAAAAAAAACTCATTTTTCTAATTCTTGAAAAAAAACGTTGTTGTGTTTTAAATAACAAAAAAAATAAATAAATACATAATGCTTGCAAAATTATCATTAATCAAAATCCAAAGTTGAAACATAGTTGTACGTTATGTTCTCTCTCTCAAAGTAAACTAACATAAGTTTTTACTCACTCACGATAGAAATGTCTTTGTTAAATAGTCGATATATTGTGATAATATGAGATACCATTAGTTCTATATTATACAGACCATTCAGTGGTTGTACTATATATATGAAATGCCTGTATAGATATTATGTAGCCCGTCAAGATATATTAATATGATTTTTTATTAGATGTTTCTTATAAAAAAATCAGAAATAGCATATTATTACCTAAGCGTATGTAATATTTTAAGTGACATTTGACAACTACTCATTGATATTGCTATTTGAATTGAAACTATTGAGTTTTAATATATATTACTATATATTATGTATCTTTGGTTCACTAAATGAATTATATAGTTAGATAGTGAGGTTGTTCTATCTCAGAACATTCATTATTTGATGTAAATCGTGAGTGTTAAAGTTGATTTGTTCACGAAGGATTGTTGGTTTTTTCCAGGATGGACATTATAGAAGGTTATTGGTACTCAAAGACTATCTGAGTATAAATACACCTATTAGGTATAAACAGGTGCATTAATCAACCTATGATTTAATAACTTATAGGAAATCTACTTATGATATGATAAAATGTGCCGGCTAATTATAAAGGTAAATTAATAACTTCCATTCCACCATCTAAGTATTGGAAAATAAAAATAAATAACATACTATAAATAAATATTATATATATATTAATAAATAAGTAATAAGTAAAAATTAAATCGGAAATATCGGCGAATTAAAATAAATCTTGATCCTACAAATACTCCTATTCAAAAAATTTATTTCTTGATTATTATTAGAGCGCATCTTCAAATAAACGAATGAAGAAAGATGACTCAGCGTATAAATAAATTAGAAACTGATTTGGAACAATATCTCATCGTACCTAAATATAAACAAAAGATGGAGACTACCTCTCCGTTCCACATATTATACTTCGAACTTCCCAAGGAACATAAATACTAAATTAATCAATAAATCTAGTACAATAATTACGGTTCGAATCCAAAAGGAAGGAAGACGATTGTTTGACCGGACCTGCACTCACGCACACAACCAATCAAGTTCGTGGATGCATTTCGAGAAGCATTTAATATGTGGTATGATTATTGTCTTAATTTGAAAGAGATCTCTGTTGCTCTTGGAGTGATCGGAACGTTGTAAACCCATGGTTTCTCGAAGAGAGTGTTGTGTGTTTAAGTAACAATAACTGACCTTCACAAAGAAAGAATAGGAAATTGGTCGATTTAAGGAATAATTAAGGGGTGGAAACTAAAGAGACATAAGTTTAGTTAGTTCAATCAACTCCGGCTCCGGTCCAGCACCGGTAATTGAACCCTGGGAATCCGATCTAGTTACCATTTAGTACGCGAAGCGAGATACGACTAATCCCAAGTAAATACTATAGAAGCCTTCAACTGAAGTGATCAAGAAAAAGATCTAACCCATATACAATGAGAAATTATCCGTGGTCCAAATTCTTGAGGAGTCGACCTTGGACGAGAAAAACTAAAAAGCGGAATCTCAATCCTAAGTAGCCGAATACAAACAAAATAAAGTATTATCCCAGCCCAGAGCAGAATAGAATCTATGTTTAAACAATTAAGGGTTTTTTGAACACAATCTGAGAGAAACGCATAAAACTCATGAATTACGCATTTTATTGATAAGATATAGATATAATACTATTGAAGAAACTCCATTGTCTCGGTCACTGAAGAAGTAGTTAATCTTGGAAAGAATGTGAGGTTAATCGCAGGTAATACGCGTCCTGAGTAACATAAGATGAGAAGAATATACACGTATTCAAAGCTCTCTTACATTGTACAAGGAAAGTAGAGAAGAACTGTACTGTAAATATGCAACTACATGAAAATATAGTATCACACAGGCATTACAAGTAATGATCTATAGAAAATACAATATAATATAACATTGTTTATATTAATTTGACAAGCTGCTGGAATTCCAATGTTCAATGAGTACTTATTAGTGATCTGCACTTATAATATCGGATTATTCAGTACATAGCTCTTATTACATAATATATTTTAATTCTATCTTGTAATTCAATATATATATATATATCTAATATTAAATATAAGATAATACTTGGGAAATGGATCACTGCTCTTAATATCTTTATTTATCGCTCTTGAAAATTTAACTCCAGAAGTGACATTTATATTTGATGGCACTTGTATGATCTCATAAGTAAGAAAAGCATCTATGTGTGAAGATTATAAGTTGAATATATATGAGATTAAATCAGGACCAAGATGTTATCAGTCTTTGGATACATATTTCTCCAGTAACAGAAGCGGGTTATGAGTTAGAAATTTAGTATTAGTATAAGTCAGTTAGGTATACAATGTATTACTGTTATTACTTTGTATCGTAGTATGATGAAATTTGATTAGTCAATGTAGAATTTAGAGGTCTGCTTGCCACAAGTATTAATAAATGGGTCTGAGTGTTATAAGAAGCCAGAGACTTCATTAGCATAGGCCAAGCAAGATAAGCGTGCTTGATGGCTGTCGAAGTCCTCAAAAAGAACCAACAGTAGCAGGGCAGCTGTCTGGGATTCAGAGGAGTAGGCCGCGTTAATGGATTGCTGCGTGAGTATTTAGAGAGCAAATAAGGCATAAATGGGCTTGCACCTAGAGACTTAGGGCTTTTGTATTGGAGATTTTTTAGAACTTCATGATGTAATATGAAAGTTATTTTCATCAATTGGTACTTCATATGTAACAAGAGATGAGATCATATCGAAATTTTGGGTAGGTAGAAACATTATTATTTCCTTTAACGGTATCGGTTTAAGGCAGATATGTGGGTAAAAAATATTTTTATAACCCATTTTAAATTTTTAAAAATATTTACCCTACTCCATTCTCATCATCAAACGTAATATGCAATGATCAAAATTAACTAGATGGATAATCGCAAAGTCTGCGAACAGATGTAGGAAACGGTTGGGTTCGAGCGGAGATCTTATATTAATATTGAGTATCGTTGGTCTAATATGATATAGGAAATTCTGATTGTGTATTTTTTCACTAGCTTCATTTTATATGGCGGTGACTTTCACTGGTACTTGTACTATTGAAGAGACTATTTATGGTCCGCACTCTACGCTGCGTGATTCTGCGACATGTATTAGACTAAGGACGGTAATAGTGGCAAAGAGGCATTGATATACTCGGATCAATGTTTATAAAGACAGAGGATGTCTTTAATTTTTTATGGGTTTCATAATAATTTTAGAAAGCGAGAATTGCACGGTGATATCTGCGACATTTTGAATGTCATGTAGAAAGGCTGAGATATCCGTTACTTTATTAGCGTCCATTATATTGTCTAACTCAAAGAAGAAAGATCGAGCTTTATTCCCGATTTGAAGAAAAAACTTCTCTTCTAATTCTTTTCTATTTTAGTCAAGGAATTAGTAAACAGCTGACTAGAATAATATTTATATCTGGTCTCGTATTTTTCATTCTCATTCATCTCGTTAATCATTTAATAGTAAGTTACTCATGTTATTTTCTGGTATAATTAATTCACTTTAAATTATCATTCATAATCTAGATAATGATTATTAGAATCTTATTTTATTTCTGTAGAGTGGAGAGTTATCGAGACAATATTAGTCTGCTATAATTATTCACATATATAATTAATTTACTCGGTGAGACGTTTATCATTATATATAATATATCCATACTATATATATATATATAATATAATACTACATATATATATAATATACTTATACACTGGTTAAATAGTACTGGCAGATTCATATAATCGCAGCATCGTCTGAGTTCCTTCGCAGAAGTTTGCGGGCGACGTCTGTGGTTTGTTAACGACAAGGAGGCATAGATTGATAGTATAGAATATATAATATAATATTAATAGTAATAATTATACTTATAATTTGTTTATTTAAGAACGGTTTTATAGGTGACCTATATATAACCGGCCTTACCCAATTACGTTATGGCAGACTAAACTCTCTTTCAGTTAAGTGCTTAGTACTCTACCCTTTGAGCCTTAAGAAATATACTGTATGTTAATTTAATATTTAGTATAGTAATATAAATAGCAGTATGTAGGGTTTTATTCCTCTTCATCTCTGTAGACCTGACTGAGTAAACAACTCCTGACAAATGATAGTACCCTGATGGCATCTGAGGTGGTACACAGTATAATAAGTTGATTTTATAGGCCTTTAGTCACACTGATGACGATCCTTTTATGGGTAGGAGGTTTGGGGTGGAGGTAAATAAGTAGGAGTGGTTTTAGTTAAATATGTTCCTTTTTTATAAGTTTTAAGTTTTAGAAGAGCAATTTTATATATATATCCAATGGGAGATAATTAAGACTTTTTCATGGTACATTTCAATAGAGAGTTTTACAAAGCTCTCACAGGGGTATGTTTTAAAGCTATATTCACTTAAGAAAAATTCATGTCTTTTTAATTTAGATGATGTGCCCATACCGCTATTTACGATTGGATGATATATAACTCGCCCAACGATA
This sequence comes from Trachelipus rathkii, assembly GCA_015478945.1. Lineage (NCBI taxonomy): Eukaryota > Metazoa > Arthropoda > Malacostraca > Isopoda > Trachelipodidae > Trachelipus > Trachelipus rathkii. The sequence continues at coordinate 16,836 of JABUQX010105552.1, forward strand.
GACCTTCGCCACCTTAAACTGTACGAACTGTCGGACAGATATGTTTTCTTAGAGAAACTTTCTTATAAATATTTAACTGGTATATCTTTGCCACCTTGAGGAAATATTTTTTAGTAACTCAGAAATTATTCTTTTTTAAGAGTTCAGATATATACCACCTTGTAAAATGGCGATTCAAGATCGTGATACCACACAGACGAACTAAACATATTTCACTTACTTACGTAGTAACGATTAAAGATGTTTTGAGTAGGTTTATTTAGAATTTGGATATTATAAGCTTACATTTATGAACATGGAACCGATACACTATTAATTAAAGTAACCTCTTCTATAGTATGTACTGATTATAAAATTGTTCTTAATTACAATTAAAGGAGGCCCAAGGACATCACCATAAAGAATCATTCCTTAACGAAAGCTATTTGGGGCATTTACTACAATACATGTAAGATGTATTGAACTTATAATATCCTAAAGTTGCACATGGACTCTCTGGAACGTTAGACCTGAGTCCGTTTTTACTATATTATATAGCCATAAATAATATGCATTATTTATATTATATATATTAGTATAATATAATAAGAAATTCCCAATGGGATACACGGCGTGGGGAATGCAGTTTAATTCTTACTGGGGCTTTACGATAAGACTCAGCGACCTCACATATTTCTGAGGACGTCTGTGGACAAACATCTCTCGCTAAGCTTTCCAATTAAAAAACTCCAAAGATTTCACCAAATGACAAAGGTTATTAAAATTTTAAGCTTTTTTTTATATAGGTAGAAAGTTCTTCATTAGTTTTAATGGTGAGTGCAGAAGACTTCTTATGTGTTTAGTCTTACCATCCAGAAGTCTTCACTGAGGAACCTATAAATTTCTTAAATATATATAATCTTAACTTATAACTTTTACTTTTATGGATACTTAGAATATTTTTTGAAACTTAGAAACAATATTTCTCTCGAAAAGTGGATATGTGGGAGTATACGCTGAGGCAGTACTCCAGGTAGTCTCATTCTATAGAATGACTATACTAATATATGATGATTTTGTTTTTTACGATGTAAGTCTATCGCTACAATATCGCATCAGTTCTACCATCAGGGATTTTCTTAGATGGGTAATACCGTATTATTAGGTTTAGTTAACTGTAAAAAATAGTATATCGGAGAGTAAAATGATTGTCCTTGAATTGAAATTTTAACTATTACTTCGAGGCTTCATGCTTTTCTGCAAACTTTTCTCCAGCCATAATGATCATACAATGAATAGGATTTGACTTCTTGAGAGAGAGAAGTCTTCCTGAACAGGGTTCATTACTAATATATAGTGATCTATAAAAGTTTCGATTGTAGTATGTTCTGAGATTTAAGAGGTGCCACCCTACATGCTAGCATCTTTAATCAGAGACTTTATAAATAGCTAAGTTGATATTATGAGTATTAGAGTTATTATGTATTAATTGATTTACCTATTATGTTCACTCACACTCTCACGGTCTTGTTGATTCGAGCTCATAAAGCACTTTATTCTTTTGAGATTGTTTACAGATTAATGTATCCATTATTACCTGAGGTTTATGATGTTTTGATGGTCTTTTGTAACTGTTAGTTGAATTCATTATTTGTTATCTTTTTAGTCTTTACACGTATAAACCGGGCAACTATGACCCATGGAATTTACTTGACAGGGGTCTTTAAATAAAGGGGGAACGTACTTTATAGGGTTTAAGTAGGAACTAGGAGTGAGGATGCATAGACAAGAACAGAACTGAGATCCTTTATCTGTTTTATATTCTCTATGTCTCTTTATTATATGATTCTGGGATGAGTCATATTTAGAAGAGTTACTAGAGCAAAAGGCTGGAAGGCAAAACACAACAAGAGAGAGAAATAGAACCGTATTGGTCAAAATGTCAGCAGTACAGTATGACCGGTGGCTCCATCATTTAAAGTGTTCTAGACAGTTTGGCTCGACTGTCTGTGAGGGAATGTGGTTAACTCACACTCATATAGACTAGGCAAGGAGATTTCGCAAAATAACCCATACATTATCATTTTTGGTTATTTGGTGTTAAATAGATTAATTTCCAAACCATAACTGCCTCTAAACAGGGTATATGTATTCTTCATTACAACATAATTTACAGGTGGAGGGACGGGCTATGAGGCACTTGCTACAAAAATTCAATTGATAAGGATATTACAAACACTTAGACAGAAATAGTTTTGTTCTGTCGAGTCTGCTTCACTGAATAACAAGATGTCTTACAGAACTATCATCTCATAGTTTATGTAAGATCGTCCCTATTAAAGGTGTATTTCATGTATACCAGTAGATACTAGTGCTGTCATGTATCATGATTTATCGGCAATTTACGATTGTTATCGTACAGATGAATTCCGTCTAGGCAAAATCAGCTTGCGAAAATTTTTGACCATGTCTACTCACAGAACACTCATAAAATGTAACAGTATGTCAATAAATCTATGATTGGCCACGCAAACACTCTAGAGAGCAAAACGAGTTTCAGCTAAGCTTGACCATTACATATCACATCAACAGAAATCATATACTTGTCATGAGATAGAAACACAATTTCGGCGAAAAAAATTGCAATAAGAGAGAGCGATAATGAGCGACCACACACGCACATAACAAACTCGGGAAGACCATCTCAAACAGCTTTAATACAAGTCGAATTGCCCAAACAGCAGCCAGACAATTATCAGAGTAAGCAATACAAGCAACAACTATCATGCTGTCGAGAGCATTAGGTCCATGATAGACAGAAATAGATAAGAGAGAAAGGTTGAGATAATTGGATTTAGATGATTTGCTATTATCCTGTGGTAAAATATTGCGGAACAGGAAGCCCGCCCAGCACAAGAACCATTCATAGAGCACAACAGACGATAGATGAAGAGACATCAGACGCAAGAGAAAAGAGAAGAGAATCAACAGTGCCTTTGAATATAGTGAGAATTACTATACAATAAAATGAATATATGATCATTAAACAGTAGGGAACTGACAATAGAAGATAGAATAATGATAATTGAAGATAGAGACATTAGCTCTATAGTAATAATTATAATTTTAATGCGAAAATAAGGAATGACAAGGGAGTTCTGAAATGTTGCATAGATACAAAATAGGCTCATAGACATCAGAATAACTCCCTTCCTTTCGAACCAAGATCGAAACCTCACAGGTACGACCTCCCTTTTATAAGGTATCCGAAAGGATGAGACGATAACAGGCTGAGAGTAGTGAAAAGTTTTGATGAGACAGTTATTCATATATCATTTAACAAAGTGCGCAAAGGTCAGTGAGCAAGATTTCTGAAGAGGCAGATTTAAGGAGAGTAATCTAACAACCAATTAACTTAGAAGCACATAAAGAGTCTCAGAGATTTAGATATTCGCAGTACCACAGCCAAAAGAGAGGAGGAAGTCAGGGATTGCCTCTTAGACAAACAGAGATTACAAGAACAAGAAACAAAATTGGGGAACGAAAACTATTATATAGGTAGGTAGAATTTAGCTAAAGTTGGTAGTAGAGAAATAAGGTGTGTGCCAGGTCTTGGAAATTAGGAAAATTTATGCGGCAGGATTAGAACACTCTGATTAAGAAATGAAAGATGAGTGGAGGAACTAAGAGAGATTAAAATAGGTTAATCCACATTCAAGAGGAGGGTGATAATATTAATGGCTGAATACTATAAGATTCTGAGTTTAATAATCAATATGTGGGACACAGACGAGTATACTAAAATTAGCACACACCTTGTCTTAACTCCGCTTGTTCTTGTATCACCAATATAGTGGAAAAACCGAAACACGAAATTACTAATAAATCTCCATTTTTTATGGATGATGATTTATGCAATATAACAAGCAATAGAGATGAAGGGGAACAAAAAAGGAGGAGATAATGGTAAATATGTGAAGAAGAATAAAAAGATAGATGTTCAAGAACTAGGTAACAAACAAATGCCTCTCATAATGATTTGGGGTAAAAGTTGCAGAAGGTAGATATAAAATTTTGTATAGTAGTATTTTGCAAACGTATAACAGACGCCAGATGATTCAAAAAAGAGTCAAAAATCTTAGTCGAGAGAAATATTTAAGAAAATGAATTGAAACAGTAATAGAAGGCTTTGGGAAAGGTAAAAACAATAGCTTATGATTCATTGAGGGTAGCATCTCACACTGACAATAATTACCAATGGGGCTGAGGGGAATTCAATAAAACTATCATTTTATGATAAACAGACTGAGAAATACAATTTTGAGGAGGTGCGCGTGAGTTATGATGAGTATAGGAACGTGACAACCTAGCAGAGTTTAAAACACATAACACGATAGAATCTTATGGGCCTATATGAATACCGAGCTGGCAAGAATAAACCTCGACATCAGTATAATGGGTCCATGAAGATCTCTTTGCTCGGAATCTCCGTTATCTCTCTGAGTGACAAAACAAAGCTAATCGAGGTTGCTAGTAGGCACAATCCACTCTGATCAAGCGAATTTGAGAATGGCGAAACTGCGGGAGACCCAGGAGATCTGGTATTTCCACGTTTTATTTGAAGACTCTATTATTCAACTACGCACTATATATTATTTCTAGATCTCGAAATACTCTAAACGAGATTTTCTGCGCAATTTAATAGAGCAGCTAATAGTATTCATACACACAATCGTGGAGTGGAGCTGGTTTGCAATCATAACTTTTTCACACGACTTATATAGTAGCAGTGAGAAGCCTAGTTTTTATTGAGCTTTTCAATAGGTCTTTGAGGACAAGTCCATGCCACACCAATTTTACTGATGACGAAGATTATGTAACCCAGATCACCCTACCTTGAGAAACCACTACCAAATATGAATTAGCATGAAACAAATAGGAAAGTTAGAATGCGTTTTTGCACGAATTTTGTAAGTCAAGCAATGAATTCATAATCAATAAACGGCACACCTGTAGTGATTGTGATATAATTCTAGAATGCCTCGCAAAAGAAGCTCGAAAACAATTATCAATGGAAAAATTAAAGAATATCAGTAAAACGCGAGCATTTGATCCAAAACCCATGATGATGACAGAAGAAATATTTAAATAGAGAAGGAAATTTATAAAAAATCTGCAGCGAGCACATTGACACTAGATTAATCAATGACATAGGTCCTCCATATGTAGTAACGACACTGAGGGCAGAAGGAAAACGACAAAATTGCACCAGGCAAAATTATGAAGGTTCGCTTTGGACCAGTTATGAATGGAACCAAATCGTGTGTGTACATGTTTCTTGTACGCGTGTATGTTTAGCAAGGATTTCCATCAGAAAGCAGAAAGTTGATATATGTAAACTCATGAGCGACCCAAAAGAAATACACAAAAAATATATTGAGAGAATAAACTGTTTACAGTGAGTGAATTAAAATCCTAATAAGAGATATGTGGAAGAATATTTTAATGGTGGCAGATACTATGAGAAGGAAGCTGTTATTAAGTGTGATGTTATATGTAGTTTGAGATACCTATGTTAAAAGGTATCGACAAAAGCTTCATCAGTAGAGGTTAGAAATGTTGTAATGTTCTGTATGTTGTTTGAATTTTACCACTAAAGGATATGAAAGAGGATAAAAGATGATTTTAACCGGCCCTGTGGAAGAGAGTAACTTAGAGGGTATAAGGTATAGACCATTTGCATTACGTAAACAAGAAAAGTTCGTGGCGATACTCGCGAAATCTAGAATTTAGGGGAGCGATACCAAAAAGAAGAATTTTGAAAACGCTACTTATACTCGTAGAGCAAGAGAGAGATACCAAAGGATACAAAAAAGTTAGTGGTCGGGAGAACATTTCATATTTTTACGTTCGCAGGGAAGCGATCAAACTGAAGAGAACACTATGTGGAGCAGGGAGCAGCACACATCAACAGATAAAAAATTTCTCGTAAGAATTACTAGAGCCATCATTTGAAGTTATAATTAAAATGCCGTGACGAGGTAGTTAACCACATCAGATATGGTGGGTTTAGAAAGTTACAGCATAGGTTTGCTTACAGAAAGCTTCAAAGGGAAAAGGGCACACGTTTGGTCCAGATGGCGTGGACTAGAAAGCCGTAGAATCTTTAAATTAATAGTCATTAAATACGGATGAGATGAGAGTCGCAATATTATGGTAATAATAATGCTCAATTTAGAGGGTTTTCTTGTCAGAACAAAAGTTGTGTATATCAATAATATGAGCTTAACTCAAAGCTGGAACAACATCTGGACTAGATCTGCAAGACGAGAGATTATCGATTAGTAAGTGCGGAAAAAACATTCTTAATACAGCACACTGTTATGATAAGAGCGAGCAAATATTTCTTGAAATATAAAGAAAGTGTAAAACTATTCCAAACTTGCTCATCACCCACACTATTGAGTTTTAAAGTGCGCCTAGTGTATCAAATTTTGTTGTAGGGTCAGTACTTAGTTTGGCGGGATCAGTTGTTTGCGTACACTAATATGAGATATCAAATACAATACTCCATTCGAGGTGAATAAGTATAGGACAGTTATATTGTTAGGAGAGAGACGACATTCTATATAGGGAACAGATGATTAAACTGGAGTTATATTGTTTTGACAATTGAATGCCATTAAAGGGTATCGAGCATTCAATTCCAGTACGATGTCTACACATAGGAAGAGTGTGCTACCGAGAATTGAGGGATTTCCATAATAATCTTTCTTTATTTATTTAATTTGCCTAATGAACTGTTTCGTGAAAGAAGTGCGATACAAAGTGAAGGCATACGACCTCTTACCTTAAAATGCACCATTAATTTGTTAGTTTGCCTATTCGACTTCAAAGGCTTTTTGAGAGACCTCAAGGGTCAGAGCTTAACACTAGGGCCCAAAGAATGCGATTCACTTCGGATTAACACAAAATGTCTAAGACATAGAAGTAACTAAGGGATTTCACGCCTCATGAACACAATATTTAATCCATATGGAGTACGTTTCCAAAATTTTGGCGAGCAACTAAAGTATTTCATGATTAAAATTTTCCGCTGACGAACTTGAACAAACCTACATTTAAGTTTAGGCCATTTTCAGGTTTATAATTGCTCACAATATCACGAAATGGTATGAGGATACCAGTTACCTAGCGGAATAAAACAACCGGGGAAATGGTGTCACGCGCGTTACTCTATCGCTTACAGCCAAACGTCTATCCATGTGAACCGTACTATGGAGTTACTAGCAGTACAAGGTAGGGTAATCAAATATATGTATATGAGAACATGAGAATAGAAAGAATATAGTGATTCAAGCATCTAATTGGTATACCATTGGTTTAAATTATATAAATAGAATTTAGTTTAACAGTTTCAAACTTCTCTTGTCTCATTCGATGGGCTCTGTACTGTTGTCAGCAAGAATCAGTTTAACCGATCATGCAAAAGACCACTCTCACGATCTGCAAACATAGAACATTCAGTATACAGATTAAGTTGGTTGGATGAGGCTTGTCATGGACATAAAACACAAGTAGATAGAACAAGAGCAATGTATTTCCTGAGCTATTTAATTTTTAATGGAATTTTTTCAAATAGCCAACATCCATTACCCATTTAGAGCTTTTACAATTGAATCGGAATATTACAACGTGGTGAGACCATATAACCTCAATAATAATAGACCGCAGCACTAGGGCTTGTACCTTCATTATAAACAATGAAAAAAAATACTTGTCTTTCAAATCCAATCTCTGGCTTCAATAGGATCCTGCATTTGTATATAATGATTAAAAGTGCTGCACACCTTGGCCACTGGCCAAATGCAGATTAATCAGTTCTTCAATATGAGCGTTTTTGAGATGTAGAGCTGCAAACAAAGCTACATGAGGGTGAGAAAAGGAAAACATTATCCTGGCCGCTAATAAACTGTGCACTCACACAGCAATTATGAGTTGAGAATCAATTCATATTGTATACCGTGCATTTCATGTGGTACACCATAAGTGTATAAGAGAATTAGCACCAGAGTATTTAGAGAACCTGTAGAGAGAATGAGAGTGAAAACACGAGATCCCATCAGCAACACAATAGGAGGACAATAACTAGGCAGGAACTAGATTACAACCCAAACTTGCGCGTGCATACTGCTGCTAGAGGAAAGATGGACCTTGGAGCATCATCAAATGCACATAATATCGAATAATATTACCATATGTCTGATTTTTTAAGATAAAAAAGAATTTTTAAGTTATGGCAAAATTTTCAAATTTGATCAGGCAAGGGTCAAAGAAAATACAGTTACTTAAGCAACATTCTGAATCAAAATGAAAGCAGAAGGAAAAAAAATGGTGAGAACTGCACTTGGCTACATGGACAAGAGTTATGATTGAGCATAGTACACAGAAAGGGCTAGACAGAGAAGGAAAATCTCTGAAAAAAATGCTGTAAATATAGCTTGGGTACCTACGTCCAGTTGGAAGGAAGGAAGATGAGTAGGCAAAGATATGTCCTGTACAAATGTACAGAAATAGGAAAATAGGAAATATTGAAGAGAGAGCTCAGATCACATGAGGACACTAACCTTGCTATAGCGTCAGTTGTGGCAGATGTAATTTCTTAGAGGTGTCCAGAGGTGTCCGAGATAAACTTATATGACCCTCTAAAATCGATGAGAAAAGGTTATTTTTCGTCGGTTGAGTGTTGTATGTACGAGAGAGTTGCACACTTTTGGTGACATTTGAAACTTGAGGAGGTTGAACAGGGAGGTACGTGCAAGAATACACTAAAATTACTAATCTTGGGGTATCACGCTTTGGGGAGAAGAATCCTAAGAAGAAATTACTGTCCATTTGAACAGTGGGCCACAAAGACCTACATGGCCGAATGAATATCGTGACAAACATCTCAGGTTGTCATTGTTTGGAAGAGCAATATAGTACTCTTTGAAAACCTGAGAGACACTAATTATTGTTAGGTTATAATGATTATCTTAGAGGGTTTTAATTATTCACATTAGCGGAACGATGTGGGAGAGTAATAGAGAGAGAGGATGTAATGTACTGAATAATTTTTCTTCAGTGTGTTAACTACAAATTTGACAAGTGTAAATACAATAGGGGAGGACTAAGTGCAGAATTAGATAATGAAAGAATTTGCGAAAAAAAAAATGTAGTTATAGGAAATTTCAATAATTCGCTACATTAATTTCTGAAATCAAAGTATAAAGTTGGGTATTAAGATAATAATATAATTTAATAATTAAACAATCATATTCGAATTCATAATATTTTCTTGTGACCTCCATATATCTTTACTAAATAATTCCATAATGATATAATGATAAAGTTGCGTTGGATATCTCGTCGATGATTTAGATCTAAAATTGAAATTAATTTCACAATCCTTTCTTTGGTTTAATGATATACAATTTACGTTTAAACATTTGAAATTCACTGAAATTCCAAAATAATGGTGGTCACATGTGATAAAGTTATGAGCCAGCTGGTAATTGCTTATTATCCTGAGAGTAGTGCTAAGGGCAAGAATATGCCAAATTACTAACTTTAAATATAATTTCTTTTTTTTTTAAGTGTAAAACATGCTGTAGTAGATTTAATTTACTGTGTGTCTGAAGAAAGTTTTAGAACCAACTGAAGTGGTTAAATGTAGTTCAAGAAATAAGAGGGTACTATTATTGTAAGTTTTACGTAATTAAGAGCTAAAGAAAGATCAGAATAAGCTAGTATGTCTTTAATCTTATTAATATTATATATTTAGGTCTATTTATATTAAAACTGTCCTACTTGAGCACTGTGCTATAATCCGTTGAGCTAATCAAGGTCCGTGCAAATAAATGATAAAGAAGTTAAATAAGAGGTGAACAAAACCTAAAAATTTTACTAAATGAAATTTGCCATAAAGATATTTTATGGTTCACAATAATTGGTTAAATATTTCGACACGATATTTAGTTTAGATGTTTTTATTTTCCTGGGATTGTTCTTCTTCAAATGTTATTGAATGGTTTTTGTAACTACCAATTTTAATAAATAAAGTCTACTATCTTAATAGTTGAGTATTTTTTATATCACATTTATTCAATGTTTATATTGATGATGACAATAATAAGAATAAGATAGAACATAACAAGATAGTTAATAACGGTAGTGCAAATGTAAATGAACACTTCCTAATTCCAATAAAGGCATTAAAGTTACTCACAAGTTAGAACTGCCCAGTCTGTGATACATATTGTAAGATTACCTTTTTTATATAGTTTATTTTATATATAACTTATTCTCGTACTTTCTCACATGTAGATAATTGTTTGTGTCTTATTTTTATGCCTTTATTCTTATTTCCTTCCCTTTAGAAAGGATAATTCCTGAAGATAAAAATACTGGTACAATGCAATTACTACTAGGATGACACGTTTTTCACACAATAAATGTGGTCTATATATGAACACTTTAAGGGCTACAGGCAGCTGCAAGTATTTAAATTTATCTTTATTTGTAAAGCATTTTTTACCAATTGTAATATGCGCAACTGATATTAGAACTCTTAAGAAGATATTTATGTCAAAAGTTCAATCATTCGATAATAACGTCAGTCAAAAGAAAATTTACAAGAAATTCAAAGTCATAGTCTTTAGCTTCTTATACTTGTTTACACATGATTATATTTATTAACCATTTGTTTATCTCCAATTCTAAATGCCAACTGATATCTTTTCCTCTTCATTTAAATTTAGTTCTGTAAGTTCCATTTCATACTCAAAATGATATTCAAGGCTCAGAGTTCAAGCTCAATCAGAACATCATATATTAAAAGCGAAGCAAAGGCATATTTCATATATATTTAGCTCTTGACATACTTTTAGATCATTATATAGGGAATCACATATTTGTTTAGTTTTTAGCTGTGCCATTTTAATTTGCATATTTTATCGCGTTTTTATTTTCATTTAATCATTATTATGATTTCACTTATTATATATTAGAACTTAGAGATGTAAGAAACTCAGAATAATTAGTGGGGTAATTTATTAATAATTATGGATATTAGTTGGAAAGATGTAGTACTTTTTAATTTTATTGGATCTTATTGTTTCATATTGTTAATAACAATATCATTTACGCATCAGTAATAAGATCAGTTTAAAAGTTTATGATTCTTATTATTCACTAGAGTAAGCTTGACTGTCATCATTGTGGATTTCTTTTTTAGATGGTTCTACGCCGTACCGCGAGTGGGTGTGGGAGGGATGCTAGAGGAGCGAAACTTGTCTTATTAGATTTCTTTATGAAGTGGATTTTACTGATTTATATATGATTAACACAAGAAGGATTGTTCAGTATAATCATACATTTTTATGTGTTTGTATTTAATCAAGTTCAAAGTTGCATAAAGAGAATGATTTTAGTAATTTTGTTAAGACATGAATGGTTTATGTTGTTTAGGACACGGTCAGGTACCGCAGACATAGATGTGTATTTTAAAGGCTTTAACCAGTCCTTTCATAAAGCTAGCCATCTGATGTTAATGAATAATTCAGGGGTAGCGTTCAGCTGAGTAGATCGTCGCGTCATTGATTGCATAAAAAGTCGCTTATAACAAAACGAAATTAGTAAAGAACAGTAAATCTAATTTCCTATACGACACATATCCAAAAAAATTTTAAGCAATTATCAATTTAATAATTTTTTACGGTTTTGGAATATAGTATATATATATATATAATATATATATATATATAATATAATATATATATATATAATACCACACCTATATATATATATATAATAATAATATAAAATATATATATATATACCGGTATATATAACAAACAATACCATAAAAGTATAAAATATGCATAAAATGTGTACCCCTTTCAGCTTAAAGGACATGAATTATATTTTAAAGGTAAAAATTTGTATTTTATTTATTTCTCCTAACTTTTTTTATTAAATATATAATAATTAAGTAGTTATTAGTATTAATAATTAATAATAATGTATATTTTTTTTTAAAACAATAAATTTATCACTTATTCCTATAATTCTTCTTCCAAAGTTTTAGGTTGATAATATATATATCATCGTCTATTTATCTATAATATATATATCCTTATCTTACAAAATATCTCACTCATATAATATTATATTAATATATATAATTATATATAATATAATATATAGATATTTATTAATATATTATTATATAATATATTATATTATTATATCATATTATCTTATATTATATAATTTATAATAATATATTATATAATATTTATATTAATATTATTAAATAAATATATAATTATGAATTATTTATTAATTTTTATCAGATCTATATCACATAGTATGTATTAGTAATAAATTATATATTATTAGTAAAATGACTAATAATATTATATATAATATAATATATATATCTATATAATGTATATATAATATATATATATATATATATATATAATATATATATATATAAATCTATATATTATATGATATATAATATATAAATATATAT
>JABUQX010105553.1:0-17500 GCA_015478945.1 Trachelipus rathkii
AAAAGGAGAGATACGTTTTTGGCTTCGCAAAATCGTTCGAGGCGCGGGACCGCCTTGTTAAAACTAGACCATGACATACGGGAAGCCTTCTACTGGTGGGATGGTTCTTGGCGTCTTCTTTACCTGGAAAAGCTTACGAACAACGTGGAAGAACTGGACTCTCTCTTTAAACCTCCATACCGCTCGGTTTTCGCGGACAACTCCCTCTTTTCATTAGATGCTTTGGTGCAAACAGATTCCATGCAATCGTCGGTGCTCTTCTTATCTGTCACGTCCACTTTAACGATACTCTGGATGAAGGCGTTCCGCAGGGGTAGTGTTTGTTAAGTGTATACTATTTGCTCTCGGATTTAATGATATTGTCACCTCTATTCCAGCGACTTGTCAATTTTTCTCTATATGTTGATGACTTAGACATTGATAAAATAGCCGGTGCCGGAGGCTGGCCCTATTTTCGAACACGGGCAACTGGTCAACTAGCTATGAAAATATTTAACAGTGGGCTAGCTCCATGGCTTCCATTTTTTCTTCCCACAAAACTCAGCATTGCTTTTTAAGAAAAAAGGGATCGAAGAAACATTGCCACTCTCCAGGAACTACCTTATATTGGTTCGCCGGCATTCTGTAAACTCACAGGTAAATTTCCTTAAGGGCTCATCCTAGATGACCACTTAACATATGCACCGCATATTAAACACCTAAAAACAACTTGTCATCGCACCCCTTGAAACCTGTTAGCGTCTCTATCGGCTCAAATCTTGGGTGCTGGTCGCAAATACCCTTTTTACGTCTTTACGTGTGCCCTACATCCGATCGAAACTGGATTAAATGGTCTGTGCAGTATATGGTCATGGCTCCATTAACACTACTACAGGCCTTTTAGATCCCATTCAAACGAAAGCGATCTCTATAATTCCACTGCAAGGCTTTTTCGAATCGTCCCCGCAGTGAGGCCTTGAAGTTTGAATCCAATGTGATGGCCATCTCTCTATCGCAAGAGAATACTCATGTTGTAACAAGTTATCCTTCGTTTTCAAGCCCCAACTACCGTCTGGCCCTGACAACGATTCTGCAGGAGGTACTCAGAACCCTAGTATGGCCAATTTTTGCAAAGACGGTCAATAACATCTTTTAATTTCTCAACATAGACTTTTCAAAGGTGCTGCCCATTTCTCTTTTGACGAAGGGTAGCAACTACCTTGGCTATATCGCCTCTCCTACTATTTGCTTCGGCTCAATTCTCGCTCCAAATCTAGCATCCTGCTGCCCTGTTAAAGCATCATGGTTTTGTCTCACGCGGCAGTTCACGATGAATTTACTCCAGTGTTTACTGACGGCCTCTAAAATAGGGGACAGTGTGAGGCGCTTCTGGCTGTCTTTACCGCAACCTCTCCCATACCCTTTCCCCTTATGCTTCAATTTTTTAACGCAGAGTTAACGGCTATAATGATTGCCCTTTCTCGAATTTTAATCCTTAACCAAGATCACTCAATAATGTGTTTTCAGATTCCTCTTAAGCGCGTTACAAGCCGCTTACAACCCCTATTTCTAAAACGCAATGGTATCAGTGTACAACAATTCTCTTCTTCGACTTCTTCCACTCCGTAAGACAAATTATTTATGTTGGGACTACCCTCTCATGTAGGGGTACTGGCAACTGAAATTGCTGACAGGAGAGCCAAAATGGCCGCCTCCTCTTCTCGGAGTTGTTCAGGTACCTCGCCGATGCCATTCGAGCAAGGCCGCCTCCCGATCAACTGATTACTATCCCTGCTCTCCCGACAGGCGCTTCGATCTTGTTGGCAAGAGTGTTGGACGAGTGATCGGCGGGGAAAGAAACTCAGAAACATAAAGCCGTAACATCGTGAGTGGTTCCTTCCTCACAGACGAAAGCGCTTACATGAGGTGATACTTGCACGCCTCGGTATTGGCACACTAATACACTCACAGTCACTATATGTCACGAAGACCCTCTCCCATATTGACAAATTATTGCCGTCGCCACACCGCCGCCAATCTGTTCATCATATGGCTTCCATTGATTGTTTTTCGCATTTTGACCTATTCGCTGGAACTGTCGGTTATTTCCCTACTTAACGGTCCTATAAACACCTCTAAAAGATTATCCCATATCTTATCTGAATCTTCCCACTTTAGCAGTAACACTATTTTCTTGTATCTTCAAGAAGTGAATATTCTTTATAGTATTTGATTTTGTTATGTAATCTTAAGACTATTAACAATGCAAGGATAAAATTTTATTTAGTTTTTATTTATTTTGACTGACTGAATATTCATTTCACCAATCAAATCTTTCTTTGACATTTGAAACATATATATGACAGGGCCCTCCCATGGTGCTGATTTTCAGCCCAGTGTGGCCGCTTCATTGTGAGCCGTGGTGGGTCCTGTACACTAGTCAAAAAAGAAAAAAACAAATATACTATTGACTAATATATAATATATATATACTTATATATAATATATATAATATATAGTATATATATATATTCTATTATATAGTATATATATATATATATATATATACATTATATAATATATAATATATATATATATATATATATATATATATATATGTAGTATCCGTACGGGAGCGCGAACCGGTAGCCGATAGTCGAAGAGTAATGCGAGGAGTAACAACGAGGAATGTGTGCGGTTTTGATTGGGTGGCACGAAGGATAGGTAATTTTGGGATGAGGTTATTCGTAAGGAGGAGGTAATGGCGCAGAGGTGAGAGAAGTGAAGATGGTAAATCTGCAGTATAGCTGAAATTAAACTAGTGAAATGATCAAGACGGAGGCGAGATGGTGATTGAATTGGATTTGAGTTTGATGTAAATAAAGCGTTCTAACTGGAGGGAATAATGTTCCACGGGGGGAGATTGGGAGGAGAGCGGTAATAGTACCCTTGTATAAGGTAAGGGAGAAAGGGAACTGTAGAAATTATAGGGGAATCAAGTTATTGAGTGTTGTAGGGAAGAGTATATGCTGGTATCTTTGGTCGAAAGTGTGCGTCGAGTGACTGAGGGAACTGATTGGTGAAGAACAAGGTGCGTTTAGGAGTAGGTAGAGGATGTGTGGATCAAATCTTTACATTGAAACAAATGATTGCGAAAATGAGAGAAAGAAGAATAAATTGTAATTTAAAGGTTTTTATGGATTTGCAACAGGCGTATAATAGAGTTAATAGGGAAGCGTATGGGCAGGTGTTAGTGATATATGGTGTTGGTGTGTAAGGCTTCTGAATGGAATCAAAAGTATGTATGACGCATAGTGAGCGTGTGTAAGAATAAATGGTGTCCAATGATGATTGGTTTAGGATTAATACCGGAGTGAGACAGGGTTGTGTTATTGGTCTCTTGGTTCATTCAATTTGTATATGGATGGGCTTATGAAAGAATTAGAGAGGTGGGGATGGGCAGGAAATGTGTTAGAATGATGGAGAATGAGTTGAGTGGAGGGTGCCCTACTATTATATGCGATGATTTGGTTGTGTGGCGAATCTGAAGAGAGTTTGAGAGGATTGGTAGAGAGATTTGGCAGGGTGTGTAAAAGGAGGGGCTTGAAAGTAAACGTGGATAAGAGTAAGGTTATGGTTGTGAGTGAGGACACTCCTCAGTGTGAAGTTATGTTAGATGGTGAGCAGCTAGGACAAGTGTCTGAGTTTAAATATTTAGGGTATATGTTGGATGAGAAGGGAACGGACGATGCAGAGTGTAGTAGAAAGTTGTGAATGAGGAAGGTGGCTGTGCAATTAAATCGTTGGTTGATATGATAAAAAGGGACTAAGTCTTGAGTGTGCTAGGGTTTACATGAGGGTATGTTGTTACACGTGTTAATGTATAGTAGTGTGAGACTATGGGTCCTGGGAATAGAAGTATAGATCTAAAGTTCAATGTGTTTAGATGGACAATCTTAGGGGTGTGCTAGGTGTGAGAAGAATTGATAAAGAGAGGAATGAACGTATTAGAGAGTGGTGTGGTGTGAAGAAAGGGGTAAATGAGAGAATAAATGAAAGTATGTTGAGATGGTTTGGTCATGTGGAAAGGATGATGATAGTCGGTTGGTTAAGCGGATGTATAGTGGTGAGTGTGTTGGGAACCGACCGGCTGGGAGACCGAAGAGAAAGTGGATTGAGTCGGTGAACGAATGTCTGAAGGAGAGAAATGTGAGTTTGGCAGAGGCGAGAATAAAAGGTGCAGATAGGAGAGAATGGCGGGTTTTGTATGGGGGCATGGTTGTGGCCCACCTGGGCCAGGGGATGAACCCTTACATTGACGATTTACCATAGTGAGGGTCCGTCGCGGTCCCATGATGCTCTAGGGTGGATTTTCTGTCTGTGACGAGCTCTCACTAATTAATGGTACAGAGGGGGCGGTAAGGCTGGGCTTTCTTTTCGACGTTTGTCATGTTCTCCTACTGCTTTTCTTTTCCGATGCTTGTACAGCACCTTACCCCCAATCTTGGGGCAAAGAGGAAGGTGAAGAAGAAGAAGAAAATATTATATATATATATATATATATAATATAATAATATCTAGTATATATATATATAATAGTATATATATATAGTATAATATATATATATAATATATATATATATATATATATATATATATAATATATATTATATATATATACGGTAATATATATATATATATAATATATATATATATACTAGATATACGCCCACCTATACCTATCATATAAAATTAATAACCAATGATATATAATATATATGTTGCGGAGAGAAGCACGCTGGGACCGAACACTCGTACCCGACTGGAAGGTGCCTCTCTCCACTTATTCTCGTAGAGTCGATGATCGAAGAATATTGAATAATTCGGAGGTCAAAAGATATAATAAGAAGTCGATAGTTTTAAAGTGATGTTCGATAGATGTGGTTTGAAAGTCTAGTAAGCACAGGCAACCAACTTACACCATCAGAGGTGTTACGGAGCAGGTTAGGCTATTTCCGTAACGGAGGGAGATTGTCTCCGGACTCCGTTGGCCTGCTTACTTGTGTGACTATTCAAGGAGGATTGTGAGTTTCTTTAATTTAAATTCGCAATTATGATATTATCTACAGGGGTCTTGTCTTAACCCCAAATGAAGGGTTTACTTAACTATAGTGTTTCCGGATCTATCTATCAATGGAGACTAATCCGATAAAGTTCTTGAAGATTAAGAATAAGAATATCAATAAAGCCTCAAAGATCAATAGAGAATCAAAATCTAGGATATTGACACACTAGAAAAAGTTTATATTGTTTACTTAATTCGTTCAAAATATATACATGTGGGAGGTTTGTGAACATATAAAGATAACACAATCCACTCCCAACAAAACTATAGTAAAAGTTATATGAATTGGATTATATAATATATTTTAATTAGATAAATACATTGGAATTATACTTAAAATCCAATGTATTATGATTATGTACATAAGTTCAGGATCAGATTCAAGAGTGGAAACCAAACGAATCCAAATATCATTCGTGCAATGAAGTAAGGGAGGAAATAGAAATTCTGACTCGATTATGACTAATATATTGCACTTAACTGGGATTGACTGAAGAATGAACCCAACAAATAAAAGAAGAGATTTAAACCAGAGATTGAAAACTGGAATCAGACCAGAAATTGGAATCTTGCCCAAGCTTAAAAACAGGAACTGAAATCTTTCCCAAGATTAAAATTGAAATCGAAGATTGAAATCAGGAACTAAAAACTGGAATCAGACCAGAAATTGGAATCTTGCCCAAGATTAAAACCCTGTCAATAAATAATAAAGGGGATTACTATCACCTTATCTTCATTTATGACAGTATATTTTCTATAATATTATATGTACTTAATTTCGTTTATTGAACTCACCCTTTCAATGTCCAAGAGGGGCTTGTTCAATCAATTCAATAGTTGCTGGTCCTTTCTGATATTGTTGGTCACGAATGTTATGGTACAATCATGTACTTTTTAGAATTTAACGATATTGTTATTTTATATTATTATTATATATCAAATCATATATCCAACTAAAAAAAAAGAAAATAGATTATAACTCTATACTTTCCCTAAGTTTTTGATAATCAATAACAGTCATAGTATTATATATATACACTCATCGCTCAGGCTTGGAGCATTTTGTCCAGACTGGATCAATGAGAATCTTAAAATTACAAAACCGTTACTACGGGTTACTTCAGTCGTCAATGGCACAACTATGCACGAATAACATCTCCCTTATATCCTCCCCCGCTAAATCTAAACCCCCACCTCCATTTTCCACGTCGTTCAGAGAAAGACGGGAGTGAAGAGGCGGCCAAGAGCATAGACAGCGTGGAGAAGGACAACCAGGACTCTTAAATATAAATTACAATATAAATTTTTCAAAAGTTATTATATATTTACAAATTATTTATAATTTCTGTGCCTTAGACAGGGACGAAGGACGAACAGCAGATTCTTTCTCTTCAGGGAACTCCTGCATCAATAGTACAGAAGCCTTTTGCTCCATCACCCAGCGTAAGCCTGTACGCAGTACAACCTTAACGCTGGGATCCAGAGCAGACTCATAGTCAAGGGATACATTGAAATGACAATTGCAAGAAGGATGTGGAGGACACGAAGGCACAGACTTGGGCTCACTCAGTGGATAATTTGACTGAGGAGAAGGGATGTAAGGACCACTATGTTCCTGTACATTCCTTGAAGGAAAATAATTTTTTCATTGGAAATAATTTGATGGGAAGACAATTTATTACGAGACTGGTTGGACATAAGGGTGAACTTCGGGAATAGTTTCTGCGGGAGATTCATCATGACCAGTATGAAATCGAGAATGAGAGGCATCATTAATCTGGATCCATCCTTTTAGTGGATATGAAAGAATGATCATTAAGGGTCTTTTTATTGAAATATCAAATGTGAGGGGTGACTTTACGTACTCCGCCTTTAGTAATACTTTTATGATGGATTCAATATGTCGTTTCCCTCGGACGATGTTCTTCTCCGGCCATTGGTACTTGTTGAGGTAAGGATACAGGATCATCAAGGGGAGATATATTGAGCATTATAGGTGTATAAATCTTGTGGATGGCGAACATATTTATAGCTGTATTTTAGACTCAGAAGTATTGGTCATGATCCCGGGAATACATTCCACAGACAGATCTCAAAGGTTCATATATATTCACAGTGTTTTGCCCCGATCTTGCATTTTTTTTACCATCTTGTCAGAGACCATATGACTATGGTCTTACAGTTGGTGTCATTAGGGCCGAGACCATTGGTAGGCAAGAGAACTTCAATAGACACTTCTGACGTAACCACAGGCATCCTGAGGAGTTGACTAGTCCGGGTACTCTGGGAACCGACAGAGATTTTTACTTCGGCTATCCACTCTGAAAAGTACAATATATTCGGCAGTAATCGAGTCATGATAGGATTTTATGATAAAAAATAAAAAATGCACAAATATATTCTATTCTAAGGTAATAATTTCAACAGTCAGTCAGGAGACGAAATGAATCAGAGTAAACTAACTCATTTCCTCTCTTTCACTTTTCTCAGAGTGGACCCACAATGTTTAAAACGGTCCCACTATAACTCTGAGAAACTGACTAACTATTTAAAACAAAAAGAAAGGGAAGCAAGTACTAAATTCCAATATAGAATTTTAAATTTTACTTTAGAAGAGTTGGACAAAATATATATTTCAGGGGTTGTCAAAATAACTTTTTATAGCAGCGTATTACGATGATCTCCTTTCCACATAGTAAGAAGAAAGGATCATCAATAATACTTAATTCATCGAAAACTCCTGTACCTCTGCTACCTATGAAACTTTAATTAAAATCATGGCCTATTATATTTTTGTAAAATAAAAACAATATGAGGAAGTCTTTTTCCTTATTCCTTTTATTTTACTTTTAGATATAAATACATTAATTATCAGAGGCAGGTGGTTTTCCATGAATATATACCATAATTATATTTTTGTATAAAAATTTCTATTTATACAGTATAATATACACTGTATAAACGCTTTTTGATTGTATTTTGGGTAATGCAATCACACAAGACTTTCTTATCTAGTTTGTAAATTTTTTTTTAAATTAGTCTGTACTCATGGACACGAGAATACAAACACAACGTAATAGATCACTTAGACAAGAACATTTTCTCTAGGAGGGATATTCGTCTCATAATTTGAAATTTTTGACGATCAGACATACTAGTAAGCATTCACCCAAGACCACTTCCATATAGGAAAATGTTTATAGTTTTATATAAATAGTTAAGAAGGAAGTCTATATGAAGAGATTAAGAAGATAGAGAGAAAACTTATCTGGTTCTTAGTTAGTTTGAGATAAGTCATTTTGCTCATTATATTAGCTTTTTTCAATCAGTAGTTGAACACAGAACTTTAATTAAAGGAAATTGCAGAGCAATCCTTCAAACAGATGAAACAAAGCTAACAAATTTCTGAGCTTATTTATTTCATCTCAGGGAAAGATCAACTTTTCAATTTATAACACAGAGAATGTTATAAAAGACTGGTACGTCTCCTGTGACGGACATATTCTATGGGGGTAGACATTACATTCGGAAAATTGGGAACCATTCCTCTACTTCTAGTACTGGGAGGAATAGGCAATTGCATTTCCTCCAAGATTTCCTCATCTATGTGGACCAAAGTCAAATTACTATTATCCAAATGGACGTTAGTGGGATCACCAATTACCTCTCCCACTATTTGAAAAGGGAGAATTCTAGTCTCCGAGACAGGTGAAGAAACCATCTCAGCCGACGGGGACATATTGAAAGAATTACTACTTGGCGGGCTGAAACCATAAAATTCAGTCTTTTGAGAGCTGGAAGAACTATCTAGGGTAAAAAGGTTTGACCCATCGACCTGCAAATCACCCACAACACTTCTCTCTGACAAACCCATAAGGTCATCAGAAGAGACTGAGGGGGAATAGTTAGGTCTATCCATAAAAAAGGACGGGGGATCCGTTAAATTCAACCCAGATGTTTCCAGATTATTACTTTCCAACTGCTGTGCTTGTGAAACTATAAGATCTTCATTATTATTAGTTAACGTTACAGGAGAAAGGATAGAGGGGTATTTAAATTTACTAGGGTATTCATGAGAATACATATCAATATAATCTAAAACAGGGGTAAGTATCTCGTCATGGTTGACCTCCAGGGTACTACCATGGCTCTTAGGAGAACTAGTAGGAATATTTATTAAATCTGTCTCGGATAAACTAGAATCGGAATCTATCTCAGGTAAACTAACCATGGCTCTTAGGAGAACTAGTAGGAATATTTATTAAATCTGTCTCGGATAGACTAGAATCGGAATCTATCTCAGGTAAACTAGAATGGTTAGAATTAGATTCGTCCGAAGAATGGATAGGTGAAATGGGAATTACGAGAGGAGGCAGCAAGAATTTAACCCCTTTGTGACCTGAAGATTGTAAGTATGTTGAAGACAACCGAGGATCTAACTCCTCCATACTAATGTTAAAGTGTTCCCTTTGATCCCAAGAAGTGGGCTCTATTACAGGAGTCAAATTGGGCAGTTGAATATAGTCACTTAAAGAGATAGGATTAAAAGTTAAGAATCCTTCAAAATCAGCTTCCTCCTCCAGGGAATCATCGATATTAGTGAACAAGGAGGTATCGGCGATAGACTCTGACTCATAAGAATTAGCTGAATCAGTCTCAGACTCAAGATCGCTGGATTCAGGAGGATTTTCATCATCCCCATCCAACAAACTTTCCTCGTCCGAGAAAAATGCATCACTAATTTCTTTATTTCGAGTCAGGTATTTTCGCAAATAACCCGGAATCTCAATCCATTCCCTTAAGTGTGAAAAATGGACTTTTTGAGTTCTACTGGGGGGATTGGTATTCCTTTGGATGACATATGCCACCCTATTCGGGTTCACATCAACAACGGTAAAGGGCCCTTCCCACTTATGATGAAATTTAAGAGCAGTGCTTGGCCCAGTTCGTATTACTTTACGAGCTACTTTTTGACCGACCTTGAAAGGTTTAAAGTTGACACTGCCCTCTTTCCAATATTGGGGAAAAGTATGCACTGGAGTATGGGATTTTTGTAATAGATAATCCGAAGGGGACATGTCCAATGCGCTATGATAAGTATTATTATAAATTAATATGGAGGAAGACAATTCTTCATCCCAAGTAGCGGGTTGTTCCAGAACCAAACATTTCAGTAGTTGAATTAAACTCCGGTTAAATCGCTCTGAGACACCGTTACTCGAGGGATGAAGGGGAGATATTCTCACATGTTTAATGTTGTGTTTTTGTAACACCTGTTGGAATACCTGGGAAGTAAATTCAGTTCCATTATCAGTTAAAATACGATTTGGAACTTTAGGAAGAAAAGGGAGAACTTGGTGTTCCAGTTTCCGAGAGACGGTCAAGCTGGACTTGTCGGCAATGGGAACTACAGACACCCATTTAGAATAATGATCAATAAAGATCATGCAGTATTTATTTCCTTTAAAAGTTTTAGGGAATTGAATCAAATCCATGGCACATAAATCGAAGGGATAGTTGGCCAAGATTTTCAACATGGGGGGAGTAATATTGGAAGAAAAGTTTTTCTGCATCTGGCAAACAGGGCAACACCGCACTACATCTGAAATTACCTGGTTGACCCTAGGATGCCAAAAATGCTTATATACTAACTGAAGCAGCTTGTTCCGGCCTATGTGGGCACAGGATACATGGAGGCCCAAAACTATGTGCATTAGTAAGTCCAAAGAAATCGCGTATAACAGATCCCCAGACGTAGTTCGGTAATACAAAATGTCATTTTCCAAGATCATTTGGTTAGAATGACTTTTGTATGGTTTGGGTACTTGTTGCCAATTTATATTGTTAACATTTTTCTTAAAACCCTTCAATAAGTAACGAAGAGTACGATCATTATTTTGGTCGTATATAATATCTGTATCGTTAATATTAGTATTAACTACAGATATGTTTTTCACCTGTATGGTGGAAGATTTCAAATTGGACCGGGTACAAGTTGAAATGCCCTCGGCTACCACAGTTAATTTTTTCCCTTGAAGATGAATCAGTTGCTTCCGGGACATGTCCGGTAATAGGTGGTTATCCCTCAGAGCACAAGTACCAAGTATCAATGGGTTATCTACCATGTATTCCTGTGGAACTATAAAGAAGGCTGAAGGATGAGTTTCAAAACCCATGTTAAACCTCAGGATTAGGTTTACATAATGAACAATGGGAATCCTTTCTTTGTTTCCGAAACCACTAATAGCCTTCACTCCTATGTCTTGGGAATTTAAAAGCTCTTTGGACTTCCCTAGTAGAGGGACAATCTCAGAACTTATTAAATTTACTCCCGCCCCACTATCTACAAGGCAATCATAAATGGGAGCATCATGATCATCCAACTTGACACAGACGACCAATGGGTCTATATCAGCCTGACACAAGTTAATGGCGACGACCATGTCCTCACTAGCATAGGAACAAAGGGGATACGAAACTTTACTCATGTGATTCTTTCCACCATGTTTAAGAGAAGGATCATCAAGGTTTTTCGCAGAGTCATTCACAATGTCCTTTTCCACAGAGTGACTCAAATCTGCGGGGACTATTCGTTTAACTGTTTTTCCTGGTGAACTTCAGCAAACCCCCCTTTGCACCGACCCTCATAATGAGATACATTGCAGTACTCACAGGGATCCAAAAATAGACGTTGGGGAAGCGGCTTCTCAGTTGGTTTAGCCATTATTACATTTTCTGGGGCTTCAGGGAGATAGGATGATCTCGAATATACCTTCTTTACAGCTCCTTGAAGGTATTCTTTAGGCGGAGTTCGATCAGGATTACTGGATCTGGGAGGTGTGCGTTGAGTACACCTCATTCCCGCGTGAGGACCTCTACAAAAGGGACATACTACTTTTCGGTTATTTACGGGAGATGATGGAGGGGAATTCCTAGCTCGACATTCGGTATTTAGATGGCCGGTTTTCTTGCAGTAGCTACAGACTCCAAGGTACTTATAGCAATCCTGCATTTCGTGTCCTCTCTTCTCACAGTAATCACAGAGGAGATTCCTTCGATCCTCAGATCCGGACCGAACATTTCGAGTTACGCTGCGAGTATTAGTAGTCCTGACACGGTCCTCGTTCCGGGGTGAACTACGAACCGTGTTATGGAAAGAACGACTGTAGCTATTTCTTTCCGGAGGACTACGTTGACTGACATTGGTAGGGCGATGGTTAGTTTTTACTGATGACTTAGTTTTTCGTTGTTCGACTTTTTTCCGTAGAACATCAGTCCATCCAGGAAGGGTAGTATTGATTTGTACTACTGACTCCAATGATTCGTTTAGATCAACCTCCCGGTCAGATCGGGAATAATTTGATGGGTCGTTCTCAAGAGGTATTGATTGGGACATGGAATTTGGAAAAGCAGTATTCTCACTGTCCAAAGAGTCTGCAAAATTCACAATATTCTCCCAAGAAGCTCTACTATACCCGTCCAACTCCATCATTTTTATATATTGACGGACGAATGTTTCAATATATGGAGGCAAACTACAAAGGAAAGCTATTCTAAGGGAATCATGATCTCTCATATCGTATCTAGGATATGCTTGACTAGCCAGGCGTTCCAACCGAAGGGCAAACATTTTAATGCTCTCATTGGGATATCGGTGAGCAGCATGATACTTCTGTATCCTATATTCTTTCTTCTTACGTTCCTCATCTCGATACCAGCATACAAGATTATCCCGTACAGAGAAGTATTCACGGTTATCTTTTATTATTTCTCGGTATATGTGAAGAAATTTGCCTTCTAGCTGTCGTCCTAGCAGTCTCAACCATTGGTGATGGGCATTTGGATAATTAAGGCTACAGTACGCCTCAAAATCAGCCAAGTAGACTAAGAGATCTTGTTCTGATTCATATTTAAATTTTCCAGGGTCCACAACCTTAAGTTTTTGAGAGTTCTTGAGCAACTGTGTAAGGAGTACAATGGCCTCCTCCAGCATGTTCAAGCCCTGCTCCCATTTCAGTCCTGAAACAGCATGGAAGGTTCATTTGATCGTGGGAACAATACGTTTAAATTGGTTCGTTGTGGTAATCCTTGTGGAACACAACCAGAATACGACTGAGGGTCAATAGACATCTGGTGTTCCGGATACTTTACTGGAATTTGTTCTCGGTGGGGTTGTAGCAACCTATTATATTTCTCGGAGAAGTCAGATTCTCCTCTGTTTATTGGGGACAAAGATTCTCTAGTGCCTCTACCCATGTCTGGATTTCTCAAGAGAGACTTAGGTTGGGTGAAGTAATTTACTGGTATAGAATCATGACGAAGATTGGGATTAGGAAGAAGTTGAGGCTTAGGAAGAAAATTATGAGTAGGCATAAGATTAAGATTAGGAATAAGGTTAGGATTAGGAATAAGGTTAGGATTAGGAATAAGGTTAGGATTAGGAAGAAAATGATTTTTGGAAGTTTCCACATAACTCGGTGGATTAAGAGGAAAAGGTTTGGATCGTGGTTGAAATTGGGAAACTAAGGAAGGTTTAAACTCACGATCATAGAGAGAAGTATTTTTAGGCATTTGCGCATCAAGGTCAGAGGGTATTACTTGACCTCGAGCAGGGATCGTTCTGTGTTCAACCTGACTGATTTCCACATTATTTTCTTGGGTCCATTGCTTTCTAAGTTTAATAAGCAAGGCATCCATTTCGGACTGATTAAAAGGTTTGTCAGAGTTGGAAACCATTTTTACGTCAGAGTGGGAACCCAAGGGTGTGTCAGAGTTGGTGACTTCTACCCCATTTTTATTTTCATCATTCACTCCTACATTCATTTCTAATTGATGTTTATTTTGATCATCACGCAGACGCTGTTCTACACGCGGATCCAGAGCAACAGCTGCAAGAGATGGATCAAAGTCCAAATTCTCTTGGCTATCAGAAGCTGTGCTTGTTTCCAAGCCTGTGTTTTGATTTTTTTCAGACATGTTAAATTTTTGTTAAAGTAAAAATAAAGAAAATTTAAGTTTTGGAGGGTTATCCCTAACTAACTCTTGAATCTGTCCAATGTAAGTACAAAAGAAGATTTCTTTGAAGAGAACTGAAGAGAATCGATGAATTTTCAAAATAAATGTGATGATGTGAGCGAGAGTCACAATCCTAGTGCACGCAAGCGCAGGAACTCAAACAGAGTCCCTGTTCGGGCGCCACTATGTTGCGGAGAGAAGCACGCTGGGACCGAACACTCGTACCCGACTGGAAGGTGCCTCTCTCCACTTATTCTCGTAGAGTCGATGATCGAAGAATATTGAATAATTCGGAGGTCAAAAGATATAATAAGAAGTCGATAGTTTTAAAGTGATGTTCGATAGATGTGGTTTGAAAGTCTAGTAAGCACAGGCAACCAACTTACACCATCAGAGGTGTTACGGAGCAGGTTAGGCTATTTCCGTAACGGAGGGAGATTGTCTCCGGACTCCGTTGGCCTGCTTACTTGTGTGACTATTCAAGGAGGATTGTGAGTTTCTTTAATTTAAATTCGCAATTGTGATATTATCTACAGGTCTTGTCTTAACCCCAAATGAAGGGTTTACTTAACTATAGTGTTTCCGGATCTATCTATCAATGGAGACTAATCCGATAAAGTTCTTGAAGATTAAGAATAAGAATATCAATAAAGCCTCAAAGATCAATAGAGAATCAAAATCTAGGATATTGACACACTAGAAAAAATTTATGTTTACTTAATTCGTTCAAAATATATACATGTGGGAGGTTTGTGAATATATAAAGATAACACAATCCACTCCCAACAAAACTATAGTAAAAGTTATATGAATTGGATTATATAATATATTTTAATTAGATAAATACATTGGAATTATACTTAAAATCCAATGTATTATGATTATGTACATAAGTTCAGGATCAGATTCAAGAGTGGAAACCAAACGAATCCAAATATCATTCGTGCAATGAAGTAAGGGAGGAAATAGAAATTCTGACTCGATTATGACTAATATATTGCACTTAACTGGGATTGACTGAAGAATGAACCCAACAAATAAAAGAAGAGATTTAAACCAGAGATTGAAAACTGGAATCAGACCAGAAATTGGAATCTTGCCCAAGCTTAAAAACAGGAACTGAAATCTTTCCCAAGATTAAAACCCTGTCAATAAATAATTGAAACCATGAATTAAAACTGGAATCAGACCAGAAATTGGAATCTTGCCCAAGATTAAAACCCTGTCAATAAATAGGGGATTACTACAGATCACCTTATCTTCATTTATGACAGTATATTTTATATAATATTATATGTACTTGATTTCGTTTATTGAACTCACCCTTTCAATGTCCAAGAGGGGCTTGTTCAATCAATTCAATAGTTGCTGGTCCTTTCTGATATTGTTGGTCACGAATGTTATGGTACAATCATGTACTTTTTAGAATTTAACGACAGTGTTTATTTTATATTATTATTATATATCAAATCATATATCCAAACTAAAAAAAAGAAAAATAATTATAACCTCTATACTTTCCTAAGTTTTTGATAATAACTACAGTCATAGTATAATATAATACACTCATCGTCCAGGCTGGAGCATTTTGTCCAGACTGGATCAATGAGAACCTTAAATTTACAAAATCGTTACTACGGGTTACTTCAGTCGTCACGGTACAACTATGCACGAATAACACCTCCCCTTAGATAGTATATATATATATATATATATATTTATATATATATTAGCTCTGGTGCAAGTGTTAATGATAGGTTTCGAATGGGAATAAGTATGTATGTCGATAGCGTAAGGGTGCAAGTAAGAATAAATTTATAGTCGACTGAATAAATAAAATAATAGTGGATAGGTGGGATGTGCTATGTCTCCGCACAGACTTGTGAAAATGATGGGGTGATGAAAGAATTAGAGGTATGGGTGGTAGGGGAAGGTGTCAGATTTGATGGAGAATGGAGCGGAAACAGGCACCCTTTCTTAATACGCTGATTGTTTTGGTTGTGTGGTGAACCTGAAGAAAGTTTGAGATGATTAGACAGTCAGTATGGTAAGGGAGGGGTGTGGTGCAAATGTAGATAAGAGGATGTAGTGAGTAAGGAGAGTCCGCGGTGTGAAATCATATTGGATGGTAAGCAATTGGAAAAAGTATCCGAGTTTAAATATAAATGGATAAATGTTGGATGAAAAGGGAATGGATGATGCAGAATGTAGTACGAAAGTTGTGAATTGTAGGAAGGTGGTTGACGCAATTAAATCCTTGGTGAATCAAATGGACTGAGTCTTGAGCGCTGCCATCACGCATATGAGGGTATGATATTACCGGCTAACTTAAAATTGTGAAACCATGGTGTGGAATAAGAGGTATATATCTAAGGTACACTTTGTTCAGAAGAACATCTTAAGGGCGTGCTAGGTGTGAGAAGAATTGATAAAATGAGGAATTAACGAGTAAGAAAGCTGTTTGGTTTGAAGAATGGAGTAAATGAGAATAAACGTGAGTGTATTAAGATGGCTTGGTCATATTGAAAGGATAGATGAATGATAGTCGATTGGTTAAGAGGATGTATAGTGGTGAGTGTTTTGGGAATAGATCGGGTGAGAGTCCAAAGAAAAAGTGGATTGAGTTTATAAAGGAATGTCTGAATGAAAAAAATGAGTGTGGCAGAAGCTGGAAAAAAGATGCATAGTAGGAGTGAATGGCGGGGTTTTGTGAGGGAGTATGGTTGTCGGCCTGGCAAAGGGGATGAACCTTGCATTGACGAGATACCACAATGAGGGTTCGTCACAGTCTTGTGAAGCTATAGTTTTTTTTTAATACTGTGACAAGATCTCACTTAAGGGTATAGAAAGATGGTATGGGGGATGGGGGGGGAGGCTTTCCATTCGACTTACGTCACGTTCTACTGACTTTTCTGTTAATGGTGTATGTTGCGTGCCTCACCTCCCCCCAATCTAGGGAAAAGAGAAGGAATATATATATATATATATATATATAGATGCTATATATATATACACATACAGGGATATATATATATATATATATATATATATATATATATATATATATATATATATATATATATATATTTATATATAGTAAATATGTATATATATATATATATATAAAGATATATATATATATGGTTATTATATATATATATATAGCAGAGATATATTATATATATATATATATATATATATATATACAGAATTAGAAAACTGCTAAACAACACTCTACACAACAGGGAGGGTCCGGGTTCGAAACCCAGCAGGGGAGGTTAATTTTTCCTTATCATATATATATATTTATATATATATATATATATATATATATATATATATATATATATATATATATATAGTTATATATATATATATATA
>JABUQX010105553.1:20000-28560 GCA_015478945.1 Trachelipus rathkii
AGAACAGAGAGAGAGAGAGAAGAGCAGACAGAAGAAGAGACAGAGAGAGAAACAGAAAGAGAGACAGAGAGAGACAAGAGAGGAGAGCAGAGAAAGAAAGAGAGAGAGAGACATACAGACAACAGACAGACAACAAGGACAAGATAAGGTGACAAGACAGACAGACAGACAGCACCACAAGAACAGACAGACCAGACAGACCAGAGACAGTAGACAGAACCGAGACAGAGAACTGAGACAGAGCGACAGAGACAGAGACAGAGACAGAACAGAGACAGAGAACATGAGACAGATACATTAAAATCCAGCG
Organism: Trachelipus rathkii; assembly: GCA_015478945.1. NCBI lineage: Eukaryota > Metazoa > Arthropoda > Malacostraca > Isopoda > Trachelipodidae > Trachelipus > Trachelipus rathkii. The sequence continues at coordinate 20,311 of JABUQX010105553.1, forward strand.
TCATAAAAGAAGCCTCATCTTTATAAATAATTCTCACGTAAATTCTGACCAATCAAGTCAAACAGCATCCAATCTCGTTTTAAATCCGTCAGAAACAAGTTTATGAAGTTACCGTGCTCAAGTGTGCCGTTAGTCCCAAGAAGTTCTACATGTGGTTGGAGGAGCAAACAATCTTTTGTTAGTTGGTTGAAGCAAAAGACTAGGCATTTATGAACCTAATGTTTATATTCTTAGGAAGAGGGCATATTCCATATTAGCTAAACAGGTGGACAGCAGTCACTCTGGTTATTAGCATGTCCTAATGGATTGTTCGTGTAATGGGATATTATGTTCGGGTGGACACACGAAGTTATGATGCTGTTAGGAGTATTCTGAGATCGGTTGATCTTTGCTGAATATATTTGGATGCGTGTTGTGGATAATTGACGGACGGTGTGGGATTGCGGCCAAAGGCGTGTTGAGTTGTAATAGCGATGATATTGCATAGCGCTGGCGAACATTTAATTTCTTATGTGTCCTAGGTTTGCCAGGGGGTGCATGATAATGGTCTATTGATGCAGGGTATGGTGTGTACTTCTAGAGAGTATTTAAACTGTAAAATTGACGAGTATTAGATAATTTTAGGCTGCAGAAAGGCGTACAGATTCTGTTTCTTGTCAGACATCTAATCCAATGTGATTTATATTGAATGTTTGCACCAAAATATCACATGGCCGAAAGCTGAAACAGACATGAGTAGGCGGAGTAAGTACATTGATTGCCTTCTGTTTGAGCTGTGCTCTATACTCTACATAAGTAATAACAACATGCGAAGAACTAAATATAAGCGTCGTGATTCTACTACGTTTGATGAACTGTAGAGTGTTCCCAAGTGTGCAACCGCCTCCGCTATAGGCAGGGTTGATGATGGATCAACGGCATGAATTCTCTCAAAAACATGGATTCATCTGATATCTTATGTTGCGTTGAGACTCTTGCAAAAGACGACGAATTTGCGTCGAATAAGAATTAACAAAATCTTTAGTTAATGAGATGGAGTACCACAGTAACAGTTTCGGGAGAAAATAGCGCTGATAAGGTATTAGGAAAGAGGATTTTCAGGAGGGAGGTAGCAGCGTGAAAAAGTATCGGTGTTCACGGAATTAGTATTTCCTTTAGTCACGAATTGTGATTCACAAGCGGTGTGGTTGGTCACTCCATCCTCATTTATCATTGTTTATTCATGTGAAGGCACCATGCTTGACAGAACAATCTCAAACCCTCCAGAAATTTTTCGATCACCATGTCCCTATAGGGCTCTTGATTGACGATCCCCCTTCACGACCAATTTCCCTTTCAAAACTGGGAACACGTCTGCTGAAAGTTAGGTCCAATTGACAAACGCTCATGATTGTACGAGATGCACAAGTTCATTACTGAATATTTTGGCGCATACAGTATTGTTTTAATTCTTCTGTATTTATGAAGGGGCTTTGAGCTGTGATTGTAAAATTGTTTCCAGGACTAGTGACTTTTATAGAAGGGGCTGAGGGTTGTGGTAAATTGTGCATAAAAAAGATGAAAGAATGTTGGTGATAATATTGTTTCCTTAAATATTTTAGCAGTATGACCGGATAGTAAATTTGGTATTCTTTTCTTGTCATTGACTTTTATCGTTGCGGTGAATATTTTGTATATAAAATGATTTTGCTTATGTTTATTGCTACTTGGAGAGTGGGGGAGAGTGGCAGATTTTAGTTAATTGATTTAGTAGACTCCTTTTTGTTAAGTCTAAGGATACTCCTGTATCTAACGACAAGCAAAATCTTACATTATTAGTTTTTACTCAGGTTCATTATATATTCTTTAACCTTAAATATCCATTTCTTTATGCCCAGTTTTGGTAAAATCTTCATTTGCATTGTCAAATTCATTAAAAAAGAAGTTAAATTGAAATCAGTAGCATCTTACATTGCACATCATATTTTGTCCTCCATTTCTTTCTCTACAAGTATTAATTTCTTTTCCTTAGTATCAAAATATTCGTAAAACTCATGCAACTTTATTCTAATATGGTTACATTGGAAGTCTGTATATTTATATATTATATTTTATATCGTAAATCAAATAGATTCTATAAAAATTAACATACTATCATCTTATATTTTCTTATTTGCAATACATCTGCAAATTTAGCCTGTGGTATTATTAGATAAGAGTCAAGACACTAGCAAAATGGAGCTTCATGTGAGAAGTGCTCGGATTGTATATAGGAATCTATGTATTAGTATATCAAGGCGATTGAGCATACGTTATGGTTTGCCGTAATTATCGTTAATAAAAAAAATATATTGACTGACTGTGTAGTCCGTCTTATAGAGCTTGCAAAGCTATCCTGGCAGGCAACTGAAGGAAGATGCAGAGTGTGAGCCACTTGTTATGACAAGGAAATGGACTGGGAAATGCTGGCTGTATTGGTCAGAGCCTTTAACGGAGTAAGAGGAGCTAAGACCGATCGGGGATTTTCTTAAAGTGGGTAAGAGTGGTGAAGTGTTGCTGTCCGGAAATGAAAGAAAAAAACTGTGAGAGAAAACTTCAATCAACAATAGCTGTAATAACTCTATTGAGATAGATTCAAGGAATCATCTACAAATTTAATATACCACTATTGATTTGCTTCAGAATGTAAAAGCGATCAAAAAAGAGGGAAGAAAAACATAAATTTCGTTTGTTGATTTCTAGGACGATCATCACCCAACCAAAATTCGACTTCGTTTTGTGGTGTTCTGAGAAGGAATTGTGGCGCCAGGGAGAGTTGCAGCTCGGTTGGAGGGACGCAGCGATGCTACAATGCTCCAAGCGGACTGTAAGAGAATGGAATTTAATATACAAGTTAAAGTGATGCCGCAAATCAATATTATGAGAGGTTAAGTAAGGCAATATCCAATTTGGAGCTCTTAATCTAGAGATTCGTAACCTAAAATTATGTGTTCCCCTCATTGAAAAATTGGACATAAAGACTTGAGATTTTCAGCCCGATTTGAACTACATAAACACCAAAATTAGCTTTTTTTGCCCTCTTAAAACGTTGTTTTCCAGTGTTTTTCTGTTTATCTGTATGTCAATCTAATATGAATTTGTCAAATTTTAAAAAACCCATGTTTTCGAGCATTTACTTCGTATCAACTCTTCCAGAATTGTCCGGAATATTATGACTTCAGAACTTGGATAATATCAATCTAGATATGTGCCCACCATTATTCAAAAATTCAGGTATAGCGACCAGACTCCTTATATCGGAGTTTTTATTGATTATTTTGTTTCTCATGCGTTAGTTTCTACCAATACCCATTTTTCTTTTTCTAATTTTAAAAGAACAACATTTCCCGAAATCATTATTTTTCTGTCCAGAGCGGAAAGTACATGAAATCTTCTAAGACTCTATATCTATAGAGATACAGGCGAAGTGCATCTTTTATAACTTAGATAATTTTGTGTTATACTTCAAAATAAGAATATGTTTTATTGAAAAACTTTAGGCACTTTCTTATTTGAAAGAATTGATTACCAAGGAATTCAAATCTAACAAACACTTTGAATGGAATATCACAAAGTAAAGGAAATTAAATCAATAAAATAAAATATAATAATGTCGGCAGCCTCTCACACGATGACCGCACACCTAACTCTAGAACAGGTCCTGAACAAAAGGTCCATGCACTTTTGTCATAAAGGTGAGGGACGAATATCAGAAAAAGAATACAAGATCTATGGGACATATTCGCCAAGATTTTATCAGCTAAAAATTCAAAATCGCAAGGAAAGAAGGAAGAACTCGTCAGCTTTGAAATTTAACAACGCTGAGGAGCGCGAGCGAAAACTCCAAAAATCCGAAAAGATACTCTCTGTACTATTTTAGGAGAATGGCCTAATCATACTACATATTTCAAGTTTATGAAGATCATATGTATGGAAAAAAAATCTGTAGATGGATGATTTTAAGTAATCAGAAAAAGCATGGAGTTTTGAAAAATTGAAGACATAGCTCTAATCTAGTGAAAAGACTATATTGAGCACTCTAGCAGACGACTAGAAAAAAATACCGGAGTATACAAAAACACAAACGCTAGTATTAAGCGAGCATCGCTCGAAAAAAAGCTAAATTGTATGATGCTACGATGTTGGGTGAGTAATCAAAACGGTCTGCAAAATTTCGAATTTTCTGACCATTTTTAGTTGGGGCTAAAAATGAGCTTCAGGCGCACAGCACCACAAATTGAGGTATATTCTTGCGCCTAAACATAGAGAAGTACAGCACGATAATATATGTACGAGAATCGATAAAAAGATGATCGAGTTTCTATGCGAGGCCGATGCGTGAGCACTTTTGACTTATTAGATAAGAGCTCGAAGGAGGCAAATTCCCATATAAAATTTAAGGAGAGTGCATGCGTGATTCCTATTATATATGTATATACGTAATATAATAATAAAGTAAGTATCAAGAGCCGGCAATTAGCCAAAATACCGATGAGATTTAATCTCAATGCATATTATAAATTGAGTTATTTGCTTAGATAGAGTAGCCTGTTATCTATCTCTATCTATATCTCTATGCACTAATGCTGAAACCTCCATATACCCAAAAATGCACAGAGCCAAGAAGTATTTAGAGAAGCATTAGCTAGGCCACCAGAAGAATCACCCATCTTCACCTACCTGCATGAAAATCTGTCATTAAACATATTCATAGCTTAGGAAGGCTAACACAACTTGTCCATACTGCTTATGCTTTAGCAGCTCGATATGTTTGGTAAGCGAATTGCGTTTTTGATAATGCACTTAGATACAGCTTCCTTTAGTTTACTAAATTGAAAGCCCTCATAACATCTTCTGTTCGAACAGAACTGAGTGAGGAAAAATAAAAGAGTCGGCAATCTTTCGCTATATTTTATGTTTTCTTGCAAATAGAAATAACTCAAGCTTAAAAGAAATCTGGAAAAACACGTCTACTACACAGCACCCTCTGCACTTCGGCTTAATTCACCCTTAATATACTCTGATTAGTTCTGAACTCTCGGGAGCGATAAGTTATTCATATAATAAATTCAATCATACGACCCAATATAGCTATCTAACTTCTAGATACATTGCGCAAAATATCTATAGAATCCTGTCACCAATAGAAAGGAGACAAATAATAAAACACAATCGCTTTTACATAATAAAAGGTTGATTTAGAAGAAGAATGCGCGCTCTACGATTGGTCATTGGAATCTTGATATTCTCTAACAACCAGTTTTTCGCTACTATATGATGGACGTATACTTCTAGATACTCACGAACATGAAAAAGCGCACATTGAAGAAAGAGTGCAAATATGCCATTTCTCTTCAGGCTACTCCTTGATTATGGGCCCAAACCAGCACAGCTATGCCTATTCTCAAAGCAATACTAGGCCCCTTAGCTTCCTAGTTCTTAGGAAGCACCTTCATTAATCCTTCTCAATTGGACATTGCCCTTCTAGGAGATTTTTCAGGGCACTGTTTACTCTTGCCCAGCTAAGTCTTGACAAAAGAAGGCAATTGAGAACATTCCCGAAAAAATTATCAAAATCTATTGAAAAAATTGTAACTCTATAAATTCCTTCGTACAGTTGGGCTGGTCGCGTGCTACTAGAGCTATGAGAGACAAATTCACTTTCCGGACATACCTGCCATAGCATAGCAGAGCGTGTGCGTGGTCTACTGTAAGCCTTAACCAAGAACCTAGGGATAACAGACAAAAAAAGGATATAAAGGTTTGAAAATCCCAGTGGACACTAGTCGATATAACTGATTTAACCTTAAGGATCGCGTATAGACGTCTTAGATCAAGGAGATTACATGAAACACTTTAAGAGTCTACATTGATAGAGTCGAGAACTGCAAAAAGTCTTAAAGGTCGCATTTTGTCGAGGTTGGATTAGAAGTAAGTAAATTTTATAATTAATTAACCAATCATTCCAATCGGAAACCAGATCTATTAAAACGATACATCTCACGATGGAAACGGAGACCTCTCTGAAAAGAAGGAATCTCACACTAAAGCGAAATCGCTAACTAGACAAGAGCCTCTAATATTGGCAATAAACTTTTAACTAAACCTATAAGAGGCCGCGGCCCGAAAGGACCTTCAATGTTGACGAAGCAGTAGAGGCGGAGGAATCAAGGAATAGCTAGGGGCGCCACTTTCTCTAAGCTGTCTTTTCCTCTGAGAATGAAAGCCACCAGCTCGTTTACCTTAATAACTGCGATATGCGAAATAAGCGTGTAACTGCTTTCGGTTAGAATCTGAAATTTCTAATGGAATTCCACTGAGCAACTATTATCTATGTACCTTGTTAATGACATTATGCTAGAATATGACTTCTTCAATTATGATTTGCCAAATCTTAAAGCAAGAAATCAAGACTTACTTTAAAAGGTACAGCCACACGAGTATAGCTGCAATTTTGCTCTTAATTATTATCCTTTTTATTCCAACACTCCCCATTTCCATCCTTTTTCCGTTCAATCTTTCATGTCTGGTCTGAATTGTATTAAACTTCTAACATAGAAATACTGAAGGCATCTCGACGGAAAGGTTTTCTAGGAATATGAATTACTACCCTACACCCCACTTACTAACTTTGGGTTTTGGCATTTTTTATTCTAATAAGATTCTAGCATAGAAGAAGATGAGAATAAAGATTATTGTTTTAGAGCGATGAATATATCTGGATTTTCACCAAACTTACAGAATGTAAAATAGTCTCTCTGACGGTATAAAATAACGAAAAATTCATCGAAGCTGCCGCTTCAAGTCATATTTAGTAACTTTTCACAACCCAACACGTCATAATTAACGCCTTCAATAACAATCACATATTACTAAAATTATTTCACTTAACATGCATACATAATGTTAATGTTGTGCGTTTCTACGCGAAATTTTCTGGTCATATTTAGAACCTGAAAGAATATGCAATAATGACAAGTGACTTCTTAGAACAATTAAAATAGATTAATTTCCACAAGCGTGTTTTGTCTAGAATATCAATCCCATTTTCATGCTTATGGATAACATGAAGAAAAAAAAACATATTCCTGGAAATTTTCATTATAGTTCAAAGAATCGATTGTTGTAAAAATAAACGAAAAATTGGAACTAGAGTATCGATGGATCAATATTCTCACTTCCACATATAATATCCAATTTTGAAAAAATTCCACGAATTTCTGAATACAATTATCCTAGTTTAGAGCGATCTCTGATTATTCCCAGCAAATTGATACATTTTATTTGTACTACCCAAATAAAGGTACACTATAATCTCGAGTGTTATAATACTTTGACAGTTTAAGAATTCCACTGACCTAAGAAAATCTTACGCGCATTTTTATTCTTCTACGAATAATACATGAAATGTTCAAAACTTGTATAATTCAAAAGAATGTCACAACTTAAACTTTGTCTAAATATTTTTTTTTATCCCATAACATGATTTTTTTGCGAAAATCCCTCCCTTTCTTTAATTTTCCCACTCTATGTTATCCGTAATGATCTTCAAGAACCTTGTTATATAATAAATCTAGGTAACATTATCCATATGCAATCTTTATTTTCTTTGAACAAAGATATCTTTTAATACACAACACTATTTTTTACTTTACTTATTCATATGGAAAAATTTGACAGTGTTTTTAAATTACCATGTGAAAGAAAGCTACCTAAATAATATAATAAAAATTAATATTAATTTGATAATTTATACAAAAATAAAATGTTAAAGTCACTAATAGATAATATAATATGAAACATTTTATTGAAGTTTGTACCAAACTCTTTCTAAAGCTTTCGAAAATATGAATATATATACCATGTATATCGGAATTGGGACAATAATAAAATAAGTTATTCAGAGCTTTTCGGTCATTTAAAATGAATATATAAACTTAAAATTTTAATTATTAATGTATATTTGATGATTTTTCCAATTCTTATTCCTTTTTCTCCTCTCAAACTCTAAATATGTCTAATGTTTGCAAAACTTTAATAGTATTATTTATATTAATATTCTTCATTAATCTATTATTCAATATTTATTAATATCAATTATTGAATTCACTGAAATCATAAAGATGATTGTACTTCATTCATTATCTACAAATTATGTGATACCTTATTATATAAAAGTGTTAAAGAGACTTAGGGATTGATATGCAAAAACTAGTGTAATCAAACATTGCA
>JABUQX010105554.1:5000-15000 GCA_015478945.1 Trachelipus rathkii
TTTCGACTCCCGACTCCCGACTCCGCCTCCGATTCACTTAAACAAAAATTTTCGACTCCGACTCCACTCCGACGTCACTCAAACAAAAATTTCGACTCCAACTCCGACTCCGACTCCAGCAGTCAAATTCAAAAATTTCGACTCTGACTCAGCTTAGTGCTAACAAAGTTACAATAAAACATTTTTTTGTAACAATTTTTTTTTCGCTTGCTTTTGAGAATAAAAAAATATACCACTTTTCCAATGAATCTAATCTCCAAATGCTATACGGTAAAATACCGTAAGACTAAGGTGTAGGGCGATATCCGCATCTGCATAATACTTTCTCTCACCCGTATCCGCATTTGCATTCGCATGCCGCATGAATTTTTTTGCTGAGAGCGGATAGTATTCATTTATGAATTATAAGACTAAATGTTTCCCTCAACTTTCTGTAAGCAAGATGTTCAGATCCGTGGAATAGTGGTACACTGCCTGAGAGGATGGGAGAAATAATTGAAGCTGTCTCCCCTTATGCTTCGAACAAACCCAAAGGTGAAAGGCTTGACAGGTGATGATAATACGATTTTAGGTAATGTGTATTATCTTCTTAAACCTTTTGAAGAGGTAACTAAGACTTTTATCTCAGAAAATTCTTGTTGCCAGACGAGATTCCTCTAGTTGAAACGATGAAAGCTGTGCTAAATGCTGCTATAAAAAGTAAGGGACTTTCAAAGTTGACAGAAACACTAATTGGAGATAGATAATAGTTTTCAAAATCTGCAAAACGATTACGCATCTGCAATAGTAACTTTTTTGGATCCTAGATACAAAACCAAATTTCTTGAACCCAGTGTTTCACAAAGGGTTAAAATTTATTTAATATGCTATGTGATGCAATGCTGCTAAAGCCAGAAATTTCACCAGCCATTAAAAAGGAAAAGATTGCAGAACAACCGAACCACACATTTACTATATGTTAGCGAAACCATTGCAGAATCCATGACGTTCTTTGGGCTTCTAGCAGCGATGAAGAGTCTTGTTCAGAGGTGTCAAGGGACATTGTCATTGATCGAAGATTATCAGAAGCGAAAACTCTTGGAATCGGCTAAAGATCCATTGGTTTGATGGCGTGATATTTGGTAAAAGTTTTTCACATCTTGCAGACCTCGGCAGGGAATACTTAGCATGTCCTTCAATAAGGCTGGCGAGCATTTTTTCAGCGATGCAGATCTCATTTTACGAAGAAAAGAGAAGCAAGCTCTCCCTTTAAAGGCTCAGAAGCAATTTAGTTTTTTTTAACATAATTTGAGAATTATTAATTTCAAGTAATTATTATATATAAGCCTTTTTTCCAAATGGTGTTGGCTGGGAAAGAGATGGTGGGGGTGGGCAAAAGAGTTGGGTCATATCTTCAATCTGGTACACAGGTATATATATATATATATATATAATATATATATATATATTATATATTATATATATATATATATAGTATAGTATATATATTTATATATATATATATATATATATATATATATATATATATATATATATAATATATATAACAACTCCCAGGAAGGGCTTTCGCCCTGTCAGTTGTCCAACATCTTCTTCTGGCCCGAACTCTTAACGCCTAGAGGCATTTTAGGAAAACCATTCTTTTCGACAATTGTTTCCAGCTAGTGCCTCTGGTTAATACTGCTCAGGTAGGGTTTTCGAGCCCTTTCAGTAGAACTAGCATCTCTTTCATTAGGCTTCAAAACTCGTTCAACAACCATGCAAAGGTCTCCAGAGATCTTGCTCTAGGCGCCATAAGATGCTAAACACTGGTCCAAGAGTAATACAAGCAAAAGGAAAGACAGGTTGCTAGCTCTGTCGCCTCTATAACCATGCGAAGAACATCTTCACTTGTCCTACAGCTACAAAAGCTTACAACCTTCTTTATATACATAAATCTATATATATAATATATATATATATATATATATATATATTATATATATATATATATATAATATATATATATATATATATATATATATATATATATAAATTTCGTTTTATATATTATATATATATATATATATATATATATATATTATTATATAAAGTACTTGTGTGGCTAAGACTCTAAAATCCGCATCCTCCGCGGATAGTGATTTTTTACTATCCGCATCTGCCGCGATTGTCAAAAATCACCATGCCGCTACATCTATAGTAAAGCCAGAAAGAGTGCAGGCGGCAGCGCAAACATGACAAACAAATATATTTCAGTTTCGGAACAAATGTATAACTGTTGCACTAGGAACAACAGTAACTTTTATTTAAAACAATATCATTTTTTTTATCGAGTTTATACTTTCAGTTAAATATATAATAATAATTAAAATTAATAATAATAAATAAATAATAATAATATATAATAATAATAATAATAATAATAATAATAATAATTAATAATCAATTATAATAATATAATAATAATAATAATTGTTCTATAAATTTCGACTCCGAACTCCGACTCCGACTCTACTCCCACTCCCCTTACACAGGAATTTTCGACTCCGACTCGACCCGACTCCACTTGCACAGAAGAATTTTCGACTCGACTCCTGGATAAATTGGCACTACTCACGACTCCGACCCACAGGCCTCTGCCGACTGCCGACTCCGCAGCCCTGGCCAAAACTAGACTATATTCATAGTTTCTTGCGAAGGTAGCTCGAAGAAAATGTTCGAAAATCTTTCAAGCAGCATCTCATGATATAAGGTATAAGCATAATAAAATGAAGAAAGTTAGAAGTTCCATGGGACTATCAAAGTCATACCAGTCATAAGATGTAAGTAAAGTTGACTTTTACCTTTTGAATGGCTATGTCTTCTATTTAAATTGCTCATCATGGCAGTAACTTATAATGTATTTATTAAGAAGGCATTGTTATAATAAACAATGAGAATGGGTGAAATTAATAATTTATAAATAAATGTTGCTAAATAATTAATAATCATAATTTTTAATTCATTATAATTTGCACAATAAAACAACTCACTGATCCATGATGGAATTATTTTTATGTAATTTCTTCAGTTCCATTAATTAAAATAAATAATCAATAACAAAAATACAAAATCCTCAGCGCCTGATAAATAAATTATCAAGTTTTAAATTATTAATATATATTAAATATATATTCAATAAATTTTAATTTACTTTCTTCCTAACATAATAAATGCATTATCATGAAAGATCTTTTTTTTTTTTTTTTTTATTTTGTAAAAAAATAAAATTTCCGGGGGGTTTGTGAATAAAATTCATGAATTCAAAATTAGAAAATAAATTGGAAAAAGATCATGGCTTGAAATGTTGTATTCAATATTATATTAATAATCATTATTATTTTATTATTATCATTATTAATATATTATTATTATATTTTTATTATTATTATTATTATTATTATTATTATTATTATTATTTATTATTATTATTATTATTTATTATTATTATTATTATTATATTATTAGTTATTATATTATTAATTATTTTATTATTATTATTATTATTATTATTATTTTATTATCTATTATTATTATTATTATTATTATTATTATTATTATTATTATTATTATTATTATTTTATTATAATTAATTATTATTATTATTATTTTATTATTATTATTATTATTATTATTATTATTATTTATTATTATTATTATTATAATTCATTATAATTATTATAATTATTATTATTAATACTTCTTATAATTATTATAATTTATTAATTTTATAATTATTATTATTATTATTTTATTATTATTATTATTATTATTATTATTATTATTATTATTAATTATTATTATTATTATTATTATTATTATTTTATTATTATGTATTATTTTATTATTTTATTATTTATATTAATAGAACATTAGAAATAACCCAAGATGTTGATGAATAACAGGAAAACTTTCTATATATTAATGCGGTTCTCTTAATGTATTTAAACATTTAAATAAGAATGAAGTGAACACAATTTATTTCTTCCTTATTTTAAATTTGTTAAGTTTATTAAATAATAAAATTTCCTAAATTATACTTTATCAATAATCGGTCATTGTCATCGTCATCGACATCGTCAAAATTCTTAATCGTTCATCACTAATATATATATATATATATAATATATAATATATAATAATATATATATATATATATATATATATATATTATAGTATATATATATTATATATATTATATATATATATAATATAGTATATATATATATAATATATATATAATCAATATATATATATATATATATATATATATATAATATATAGATATAATATATATATATATATATCAATATAATATATATATATATAATATATATAATATATTATATATATAGTATATATATATATATATATATGATAGGATTCTAGCCTTCGCCACACTAGGATTCTAGCCTTCGCCACGAGCGGACGTTCTCTTTGCTCGCTCCTGCAAGTTAATCCAGCAATTACCGTATTTTATTTTTGAATTATTCGGAAAACTATCTCTACGATACTTGTGATGAGTTTTGAAATAGTGCTGGTATATAAGATTTGGGACTTAATACCTCAAGTTACATAGTATCTAATATCGACAGAACTAAGTGTTAATAATAACGTTAATATAACGTTAAAATAGTGGCGTAAAAGTTATAACCTTTTTTTCGAACCTTTAAAAGGGTGCAGTCTTACACTTTACGCATTGTTCATTTATGGTTTAAAAGTCCTGCAAGTATTTATTCCATAGATCTAAGTGGAACTTTGTCCTTTATATAGTAAGATCAAAGGCTGAATTGATTATTAAGTTTGCAGCCAAACAAAATATACAATTGAAGGTTGCGCTATAATAACTAAGCAAATCTTCGCTGTGAATTGACTCAAATTTTGAGTTGTTAATCTGCATTCCATCGATCTAAAAAGAATATACAGCCATCAATATAAACTTAAAAGACTGATCTTAGTACAAATCCTTCAAAAAGGAAACCTCTTCAGTTATTGGGGATTGGTAAGATTAAAGGTTGAACTTGATTCATTGAGACTGCCACCAAATAAAATGTACAATTGAAAATTGCGCTATAGTAACTGAGAAAATATTCGCTGAAAACTAATTCAAATTGTGAATTGTTAGTCTACATCTCACCGATCTAAAAAGTGAATATACAGCCATCAATATCTAAAACTTAAAAGACTAAGCACAGTACATAACCTGTAAAAAAAGGAAACCTCTGCATTCGTCGGGGATTTTAAAGAATTTTAAATAATTAAATAAAGGTTTTAATGGATAATTAAGGTTTTAAGGGTGAAAATTTTAAAAATTTTAAAGAAAAGAGGGAGAAAAAAAAAGAAAGAGTGTAGGATAAATATAAAGTGATAGTGTGTAGGTTTTAACCTTTTACTTTTATTTTATTTTATTTTATTTTATTTTATTTTTATTTTATTGTTTATTTTGTGTTGTCATTTAACCTTTTCTTATTGTTATTGTTATGCGTTATTTGATTCAATAAAGTATATGTTTGTAAATATAAGTGATTTTAAAGAATTTTAAAAATTTTAAACAATTAAATAAGGATTTTGATAGATAGATATATAATAATATATATATATGTATTGTATGTATAATTATATATATATTATAATATATTATATTATATATATATATATAATAATATATATTATATATATATTATATATTATATATTGTGTGTATGTATGTTATATAAATATAATATATAGGGGAGGGGGGAAGGGGTGTGGGAGTGGGGATAGATAGAGTGTGGGTTTTAACTTTTTATTTTATATTGTCATATTGTATTATCATTGTAACCTTTTCTTTTTTGTTGATATTGGGGGTAAATTTTGTGAGCGGGGTGGTGGCCTTAGGCGTTGGGAGGTGCCTAAGGTGGGGAGTCCCATAAAGCGTGCAGCCTGAGTGAGTAGTGAATAAAGAAGGGAAGAGATGGGGAGGAGAGAGGTAATTAGGGTGGGATGTATGAACGTGAGAGGGGTAAACGAGGATTTGAAGAGGGAGGAAGTGGGGTTAATGTTTGAAGATAAAAGGTTGGATGTGTTGGGGTTAACTGAAACTAAGCTAAAGGGAAAGAGGGAGATGGATTTTGGAAAGTACAAGGGTATGATATCAGGGGTGAACGAGAGAGTGAGGGCGAGGGAAGGGGTGGGAATAGTTATGAGGAAAGAGGTGTGGGATAAGGTAAGGTTATGTAGCCAGGTGAGTTCGAGGATAATGTGGGTAAAAGTGAAATTCGGGGGAGAAATGTGGGTTTTTATATGTGCGTATGCACCAGTGAATGGAGCGAGGGAGGAGGAGAGAGAAAGATTTTGGAGTGAGTTGAATGAGTGTTGGGAAAGTTTTGGGGTAAATGATAAAATCTGTCTATTGGGGGATTTGAATGCAGGAGTGGGAAGGGAGGGGGTGGGAAGAATAATAGGACCATTTGGGGTAGGGGAGAGGAATGATAATGGAGAAAGTCTGTTAGAGTTGTGTGTTGAAAGAAGAATGATAGTGGGGAATACTTGGTTCAAAAAGCGAGAAGTCATCAAGATAAACATGGAACGAGTGAGATAACGGGGGGGCAGGGCGGTACGATTTATGTGTGTGTAAAAATGGGAAAGGATAGAGGCAGATTGCTAGAATGTAAATGTATTTAGAGGGGCGGGGAGGGGGATATCGGATCACTATTTGGTAGTTGCTAGGATAAGGGTGGGAGGAGAGGTGACGGTTAGGGAAAGGGGAGTAAAGAGGAGAGTAGAAGTGATAAAGGTGGAAAAATTGGAGGAAACAGTGTGTAAGAGGGAGTTTAGGAGAGGTATGGAGGATAGGTGGAGAGACGTGAGAGGGACGGGAATTGGGGAGGTGGAGGGGGAGTGGAAGAGATTTAAAGAGGCAGTAGTGAAGAGGCTAGAAGGGTATGTGGAGTATAAAGGGTGGGGGGAAAAGCATAAGGAAAGGGTGAATGGTGGAATAGGGAAGTGAGGACGGTGGTGAAAAGGAAAAGGAGGCTTATGTGAAATGTTTGGGAAGTAGGAGAGAGGGAAGCTGGGAGGAATATAGAAGCGTTAGAGGGAAGCAAAAGAGGGCGGTGGAGAGGACGAAGAGAAGAGCAAAAGATGAATGGTGTAGAAAAGTGACGGAAAATTTTGAATCGGGGAGTAAGATGTTCTGGAAAGAAATAAACAAAAAAAGGAAAAAGAAGGAGGGGTTGGGGGAGAGGATTAAGGGAGGAGATGGGGACACAGTGGATAGGAGGAGGGAAAGGGTGAGGAAGAGGTGGGGGAGTATTTTAGTGGATTATTGAATGAAGTGGGTGGGGGAGGGGAGGAAGATGTTGCAAGAGGTGAGGTTGGGGAATGAAGGGGGGAGGGAGGGGGAGGAAGAAATACAAATGGAGGATAATTATTAGGGCCGTGACAAGGAAAAAAAGGAAGTCAGCAGGTCTGATGGTGTGAGAATGGAAAATGTTGGCAGCAGGGAGGTAAAGGGGTGGAGGAATGGCTGTAAAGGTTATATAATTTATGTTGGAGGAGTGTGAGGTATCCACAGGATTGGGAGGATGGTTGTTTGGTTCCACTGATAAGGGGAAGGGGATAGGATGGAATGTGGGAATTATAAAGGTATGGCTTTTAAGTGTGGTAGGGAAAAGTGTTATGGAAGAATACTGATTGAGAGAGTGAGAGGTTTAACGAAGGGGAGAATGGGGGAAGAAGAAGGAGGATTTAGGGAGGGAAAGGGTGTGTGGGATCAGTGTTTATCATAAAGATGCTTGTGGAGAAAGTTATAGACAGGAAAGGGAAAGTGTATGGGTGTTTTTTAGATTTAGAGAAAGCATATGATAGAGGTGAAGAGGGGGAAATTGTGGAGGGTGTTGGAGGAAAATGGAGTGGGGGTAAATTAGGTAAAGGTATTGGGGCCTTTTTATAGGCATAGTAGAATGTGTGTGAGAGTGTTAGGAGGGGAGAGTTGAGATGTTGGGGTGGTGAGAGGATTGAGGCAAGGGTGTGTAATTCGCCGTGGCTATTCAAATTTGTTTGATGGAAGAGTGTTTGCCAGGAGGAATCGGTGAGGGAGGGGGGGGGGTGGAATTGATGAAGGGGATTGATAGAAGGGAAGTGAACATGATACTGTTTGCGGATGAATACTGCCCTAGGTTGGCGAAGAACGCGGAAAGGGCTGAGGTTTTTGTAGGGGGTTTGAGAGAAATGTGTGGACAGAAAGGGGCCTTAAAATAAATCCAGGTAAGAGTAAAGTGATAGTAGTGTTAGAGGAGGAGGAAAGAGAAGAGGGGGAGGGGTCAGAGGTTTAGATATAGGGGGAAGTAATTGAAGAAGTCAAGATTTTTATGTATTTTGGAGGATGGACTTGGGTAAAGGGGGGAGGGATGAAAGGAGGAGATGAGCAACATAGAGTAGGAAAGAAGGATGAGAGCTTTGAGTGTCTGAGAGAATTATGGAAAGGGGGAGATTTATCACAGAAAGTAAGATAAGTATGGTTGAAAAAATTTGTGTACCAGCGGTGCTGTATGGGTTGTGAAACGTGGGGGTTGAATGCCTAGGTCCAGGAAAAAGTTGGAAGTTTTTGAGAGGAAGGGGTTGAGAGCGGTTTGTGGGGTTAGCAAAGAAGGGAGAGGATTAGGAATAAGGTGGTGAGGGAGAGCTGTGATTGGAGGAATGGTTGTTGGGAAGAGCGGAGAAGGGAATGTTAGGATGGTTTGGACATCTGGAGAGAATGGAGGAACAGAGGGTGGTTAGGAGAGAGAGTTTGGGAGGCGGAGGGGATAGGAAGGAGGGGAAGGGGGAGACCAAGAAGAAGGTGGATGGATGGAATAAAGGAGATGCTGGAGGAGGGGGGGATGAGGGAGGAAGAGGGTAGGGTGTTGGCGAGAGATAGAGTGGGGTGGAGGAGGTGGGTGAGGGCGAGATGAGGGGAAGTGTGAATGTGAGAGGCTGTACGTACCACTACCCCGCTAGCGGGAAAAACAGTGAGGTAAAATAAAATAAATAATATAATATATATAATATATTATATAATATTATATAATATATATTATATATAATATATATATATATATATATATATATATACTATATATATTATATATCATATATATATATATATAATATATATATTATATATATATATATATATATATTCATTATATTATATATATAATGTATAGTTATATATTATATTATATACTATATATATTATATATATAATAATATTAAGAATAATATAATTTGTATATATAACATAAGAAAGTTTATATATAAATAAGGTTTCGTCTTATGTATAGGCATATATATATAAATTATATATATATATATATATATCTATATAATATAATATATATATATATATATATATATATATATATGTATTTATATATATATATATAGTATATATAATCTATACTATATATATATATATATATATTATATATAAATATATACGTAAATATATATACAAACATATATATTAATATATATATATATATAATAATAATATATATATTATATAATATTATATATATATATATATATATATATATATATAATATATATATAATATATATATATATATATATATATATTATATATATATATATATATACCGGTAATATATATCCGTAAATTATATAATTACAAAACATATATATATTATATATATATTATTATATAATTTATAATATTGATCAATATAATTATTTAAATATATATATATATTAATTATTTTTATCTAATATATTATATTATATATATTATTATAATTATATATTAATAATATATATATATATTATTAAATATATATTAATATATATATATATATAATATATATTATATATATATTAATTATATAATATATATATATATATATAATATATATATATATTAATATTATTAATAATATATATATAAATATATATTAATATATATATATATATAAGTATTG
>JABUQX010105554.1:20000-23260 GCA_015478945.1 Trachelipus rathkii
TATATTATACAAAAATATTTCACTTTTTTTTAAAAAATATTTAATATAAAAGTGATTGTCAAATAATTAAGTTATTTAAATATTTCGAACTTTTGAATCATGTTCCCGCTATTGTTATGTAATCAAAAAAAAAAAAAAAAAAAAAAAAAAAAAAAAAAAAACGGTCATAAAATTAAAAAATGTCATATATCTATCTCGAATTCATTGTCCGTCAACACTAGCAATTCATTGTTAGTATCAGTATTCTAGCTAAATATTTAAAAAAAAATCAAGAACTGACGGATTATAATGGCTGGACGATTGTACCCATGTTTAGGAGCAAAATTTTAGTACGTCTTATGTTCAGAGAATTGCAGCGTATTTTTAATGTGTTTTAATTTATATATTTTTTTTTTAAACAATGCCAGAGTGAAAAAAATAATGAAATCATAAAGTATAATGACATATAATAGTGCATATCAAAGGGTATGATTTTTAATATCTATGAGTACCTCGGCGTGTGAAGCCTGCTTTAGTATTAAAGTTTCAATTTGATTTTAAGCAATTTCAACTCAATTTTAATGAGATGTGTTTCGAATTCATAACAATCGATATGTTACACATTTCACACTTGAAGGTTGAAAGCTGATAATCAACATGATCCATAATTATATATATATATATATCAGTATTATATAAGATATAAGTATATTAGGGTATCCGTATATATATCGATAATACATATATATATTATAGTATAAATAAATATATATTATTAGTATAGAGAGAGTATATATATGAATTAGGATTATCCCTCATCTCGCACCAGTCACACGTAATCATCTCCTCCACACTACTACCCTATCTTCATCGCATACAACACCCCTTACCTATCTTTCCTCCATCATCTCCCTCCTACCAGCATCTCCTTATTATCCTTCCACCTCCTATCTTTTGTACTCACCCCTTCCCCTCCTTCTATTCCCCTCCGCAAGTCACAAGCAGACATACACAGCTGAATAGCAGACTGACACGATGGTATGTACCATCTCATGTAACTGCAAAATTGCAACAGCTATATAAGAGCGCTGGCTCTACCATCAATGATATAGCATATTAGCTGCATCTAGACTCCGCATATAATGCTCCCGAAGAATTGCGTACTCATCAAATCTACTATTTTCTACCCTGCTTCTAACTAAAATCATAGTAATAAATTATTCTTTCTCAGAGCGACGAGAAGCAATTGGCTAGATAATTTTCTTATTTTTAGAAGTTGTTCAGAGAGACACAAACTGCAACACTTGAAATAATGGATACTAAGCAATTGTATATCTTTGTATATTTATGTTATTTAATTATTAACTAAGAAACGGTGATGGCGTAAAAGTAAGGCAATATTACGTCTCTCTCACTCTCTCTCTCTCTCTCTCTCTCTCTCTCATCTCTCTCTCTCTCTCATCCTGAGAGCTCAATCTTTCATTTGATAAACATATCTTTCCTAGTCTCTATCATTTTGCTCTCTTTTCTCTCTTCATCTCCTCACATATCAATATGTCAATATCTCCTCGTCTTTTTTTTCTCCATAACACTCTCCTCGTAATCTTTAGTCCACCAAAACTCATCTCTCTTCTCTCTCTCCTCTCGTCTCTCTCCTTCTCTCTCATCTCTCTCTTTAAAGTAGTCTCTCTCTCTCTCTCTCTCTCTCTCTCTCTCTCTCTCTCTCTCTCTTTTTTTCTCCAAACACACTCTCAGTTGACTTTTAATGATGAATCTTTCTCTTTCTCTCTCTGCTCTCTCCTAACGTCTCTTCTCTAATTATATATAATAATATACTATATTGATAATATATATAATATTAGTATACTATATATATCATATTCCACACGTGATACATAAGATACACTACTTAATACTATAATAACCGCTCTCATATTATGACTAGATTGAGTATATATATGTATTAATATGATATCGGAATGTATTATGTATGTATAAATATATTTAATATATCATATATTATATAGTTAATATATTATACTATATAGAGTATAATATTATAAAATACGTATAGATTAATATCATTATAATAGTATAATATTAATATAATATAATATATATAATAATATTTATCACACATAATAATATCATATAATAGTATATTATATTTAATAGTGAGAGAGTATATATATATATATAACTATATATATATATAATATGTATATTATATATATATATATATAATATATATAGTATATTATAATATATAATTTATCTCTCTACATCTGACTATCAACTATCTTTTCAGTATCTTTTTTCGCTCATCAACAGCTTCATCATTATTTTGTTCTCTCTCTCTCTCTCATCTTCTCTCTCCTCTCTCTCTCTCTCTCTCTCGTGCGTCTCATCTCTCTCTCTCTCTCTCTCTCTCTCTTTTTTTTTTTTTTTTTTTTTTGCGACCCACCCACGATTAATCCTTTTAGTTTCTATCTTTTCCTCGCGTCATTTACTTCTCCTCCCCCTTCACTCGTTTTTTTCTCTTCCCAAAATACATCATACTATCTCTCTCTCTCTCTCTCTTATTCCCAAACACTCTCTCTCTCTTTTTCCCAAACTTTCTCTGATCGGTATCTCTCACTCCACTATTTTTCAGCATCATTGTACTTCTCCATCTACTCCCTCATTATTTTAGGGCTCTCATTCTAGTCTCTGACCACTCAATCCTCCACGAGCTTCACGGTATCGTATCTATCTATGCTGTCTATCGTATCTATCTATCCTCTCTCTCTTGCTTCTCTCTTACTCTTCTCCTCTCCATCTCTCTCTCTCTCTCTCTCCCTCACAGGTCTCTCGGAACGACTGATCTTTTTATACTGTTACATTCCAGCTGCCGTGATAGTCATTTACTTCGCTTAGGAGTTAGCTATTACTATCTCTCGGTCTCTCTCTTTCAGCGTACTACCTACGTTCTCTCACATCGTCATCTCTATATAACTCTCACACTTCACTCTATAACATCTTTTTTTCTTCTCACTCTCCTCTCATTCGTGTCTCTCTACAGCATGTTTGCCATATTTCGATAGATTTAGAGTTAGTTTACTGAGATATGTTCCACTTCTTTTGAATATGAGAAGCATTTTCGTTTTTCAACATTGAATTTACGACAAATGTGGATAGAAAGATCTGAAACAAAATCCGACAATTTAGCGATGTAATGACCCGCCCAATCTAAATATTTGATCGCACGAGACTGAAGCTAAATTAGAAACGATAATTTTTAA
>JABUQX010105555.1:12500-28446 GCA_015478945.1 Trachelipus rathkii
CACTTTAAAGAATGCTGATTTAGTTCTCCTGTAGTTCATTAAGCGAGCTCGAGACATTAAAAGTGATATATTCTTATAAAAGTCACAGTGTCAAGTGCAGAAAAAAGTGGATAAGAATTTAAAATATAAAGAATTATAGTATATTATAATGCAGTAAATAATTTTTCCCAATTAATTTAACTTAAAAAAAAACAACTATTTTTTTTGTTTTTTACATAATTCTTTTTACTGTAAACGATTAGTCATAGTATATATATATATATAATAATATATATTATATATATATATATATATATATTTAATACATTTTTATATGTACTATATATATTATAAAATTTATATATATATATAATATTATTTATATTTATATATATTTATATATATATATATATAATAATAATAATAAAAAGGAGCACCAATAGTCTGAACATCCCAACCGTAAAACTTTATTCAACGTTTCGGAAACAAGCTGTTCCCATCCTCAGGATACAAAACTATAATAAAACATATAAATAACAATAAAATCGAAGCAAAATTACATAATCAATAATAATAATAATAATATAATATAATAATAATCAATAATAATAAAATATTAATAATAATAATATATATAATAAATAATAATAATAATAATAATAATAATAATAATAATAATAATAATAATAATAATAACAAATGTGGTGAAAACACAAACTAGACAGCGCAAACTAATGTAAAGGAAAATTTACTAAAATTGACATTATATACATGGGATGCAAATAACAAAATATTGGGATGAATGGTGAACAATAAAATTCAGAATGAAACAAAAACTAAACTCAAAATGAATAAAAATAAAAATAAAAATAAAAATAAAAATGGAAAATGATAAATAATAAAAACGATTGCAAAAAATAATAATAAACAGTTATAAATAATTGATGTTTCATTAATCCCAATCATAATCGAAATTTAAAGCTAATATATTCAATCAAGTGTCAGGCAGATAACATATAGTTAAATAAAAATTAAACTTACTTAATCAAGGTTAAATCACAGGTTTGAGACGAACAGAAAATCGAGACTTCATAGTAATTGTAGATTAAATGGACCACTGTCGTTATTGAGACTAGGCTTACGAGAACGTAATATGATTAAAGCGTAACACATAAAGCGGATACATAATTACAGTGATTAAATCATGCATTTCGTAACATATATTTTTGTTTTTATTTTTATTTTTATTTTTATTTTTATTTTTATTTTTATTTTTATTTTTATTCATTTTGAGTTTAGTTTTTGTTTCATTCTGAATTTTATTGTTCACCATTCATCCCAATATTTTGTTATTTGCATCCCATGTATATAATGTCAATTTTAGTAAATTTTCCTTTACATTAGTTTGCGCTGTCTAGTTTGTGTTTATCAGACTAATATGGTATGGCAATATTGTAGTATGATCTTGATGGATATTTGTTATTATTATTATTATTATTATTATTATTATTATTATTATTATTATTATTATTATTATTATTATTATTATTATTATTATTATTATTATTATTATTATTATTATTATTATTACTGTAATTTTGCTTCGATTTTATTGTTATTTATATGTTTTATTATAGTTTTGTATCCTGAGGATGGGAACAGCTTGTTTCCGAAACGTTGAATAAAGTTTTACGGTTGGGATGTTCAGACTATTGGTGCTCCTTTTTATTATTAAATGTCGTTTCCCAAAAAATAGAAGCCGGAACGAAATATATATATATATATATATATATATATATATATATATATATATGCAGATATATAATATATATAGGAAAATATATATTATATATACATATATAAAAATATGTACTGAAATATTCGTATATATATATCTAGTATATAATAAACAATATAATTAAATGGTAATTATTTAATAACATTTTTTCTATAAAATCAGATTAAAATAATTTAGTAACATTTCTCTAAAATTGGCTAAAAATCGAAGAAATTGGTTTTTATTAAGAATTTATTTCATATATATTTTTTTATCAATTTTTGTATACTTTTGAGTAATTGGGGCAGCAGCTAATTGAGCAAAACTACTCTATCCCAAAGAACCAATTAACTGAATTAAGTAAGTATATATATATATATATATATTATATATATATATATATATATATATATATATATATATATATATATATATATATATATATATTATATATATATAGTAATATATCTATATATCTATTTATATATTCTATATATACTATATATATATATATATATATATATATATAATATATAATATAGGTGATGCAAGCTATAAAAATTAAAAAAAGAGTCTTGGTTAATTAAATGTTCTAAAAGTCAATGATAAGGTTTAGAAAGAAAGGTGTATGGAAATAATAGAGGAAAAGAGGGAAGGTAAAAGTGGCATACGTAGGAGAAGAGAAAAGAGGTAAATGAGCAGTTGGGAAGAAGGATGAGTGGAGACTAACAATGGAATAAGAAGCTGGTTTGGAAGGAAGTGCGAAATGTTAAAAAAGAGTTATGGTATTCTTCATAGAATTATGAATAAGGATGGTGATTTCGGGACTGATGAGAGATGTGATGTGAGAAGAGTGTGGAGTGAATACTTCGAAAATCTGCATAACATTGGCAGTGGTGAAGAGGAGATAGTGAATGTGTATGGGTTTGATGGTGTAAGGAGAAGTAGGTATTTTATGGGATGAGGTAATTAGTAGGGAGGAAGTAGTTGGTAGAAAGAGAAAGTAGAAGAATGGTAAATCAGTAGGTATAGATGGAATTACTGGTTAAATAATCAAGAATGGAGGTGAGATTGTAATAGATTGGATAAGGGAAGTTGCGTAACAAATCGTTTGTTGGGGTGGGTAGTTTCCAAGGACTGGAGGAGAACAGCGATAATCCTTGTATAAAGGTAGGGGGTGATACAGGGAACTATGTAGAAACTATTGAAGAATTAGTTTATTGAGAGTTGCAGGTAAGATATATGCTGGCATTTTGGTTGAAAGAGTTCGCCGAGTGACTGAGATGCTGCTTGGTGATGAACAACGTGCATTTATAGAAGTGGTAGGGGATGTGTAGATCAAATTTTTACATTGAAGCAAATGAATGAGAAAAAGAGAGAGAAGAGCAAGCTGTATTTAAATTTTATGGACTTGCAACAGACGTATGGCAGGATTAATAAATAGGGAAGCTCTGTGGCAGGTGTTAATGATATATGGTGTTAGCGGTAGGCTTCCGGATGGAATCAAAATTATGTATGTTGATAGTGAAGCGTGTGAAAAATAAATGGAGTAGAGAGTGAATAGTGAAGTAAGGCAGGGATGGGTTAAGTCTCCATACTATTTAATTTGAATATAGATGGGGTGATGAGACAATTAAATGTAATTCTTGCAGTGGAGGATGCAAGACTGATAGAGAATGTAAGAGAGAGGAAGGTACCCTGCTTATTGTATGCATATGATTTTTTATATGTGGCCAATCTGAATAAAGTTAGTAAGGATTGATAGAATAGTTTGGCATGGTGTCTTAATATAAAGGGTTTGAAAGTAGATGTAGATAAGAGTAGGGTGATGATTGTGGGTGAGGAAAGTCCACAGTGTGAAATTATGCTGGAAGGTAGGAAACTGAAACAAGTATCTGAGTTTAAATATTTAGATTATATGTTGAATGAAAAGGGAACTGATGATTCAGAGTGTAGTAGGAAAGTTGTGAGTGGTAAGGAAGGTTGTTAGGGTTCTCCATGAGGGCCTGCTATTACCGTTGTTAATGTATAGTAATGAAACTATGGTGTTGAATAAGAGGTAGAGATCTAAGGTGCAGTCTGTCGAGATGGATAATCTTAATTAAGGACGTGTTTGTTGTGAAAAGAATTAATAAAATAAGGAATGAGTGTGTTAGGAGCTGTATGGTGTGAAGAAAGGCGTGAATAAAGATAATAAATCAGAGTATATTAAGATGGTTTGATCATATGAAAAGAAAAAGGAAGTGAATTGAGTCAGTTAGAGAGTGTTTGAAGGAAAGTAAAATAAATTTAGCACAAGCGAGAGAATTGGTGCATAATAGGAGTGAAATGGCGTGGCTTCGTGAGGTGGGGGGTATGGTTGTGGGCTTTGCCTAGGGATGAACCCTGATATTAACGAGATTCCACAGTGGTTGACTGTCACTGTGTTGTAAAGCTTCAGGGAAGATTTTGGCCGTAACAATCTCGCACTTAAGGGTATGATGGGAGGTTGTCTGTGTTTGTGGGGGGTGGGGGGAGGTGCTTTCTCCTTCGATTTAGGTTATGTTCTTCAGTTAACTATTTGGTCCCATGGCATGTTGCACCCCATCCCCAATCTGTGGGGATCCAGTGGAAAGATAAAGAAAGAAAGAAAGAAAAAAGAAAGAGCATACATACATACATACATACATATACATACATACATACATACATACATACATACATACATACATACATGCATACATACATACATACATACACACAGCAGCATATATATATATATATATATATATATATATATATATATATATATATATATATATATATATATATATATATATATATATATATATATTATATTGAATTGATAAGGTAACTGCTCATCCTTCTACACCTCACAGCAGTGTAATAAGTATTGATATCAAATAAATAAATAAATAAATATATATATATATATATATATATATATATAGTAAAGAGCATATAAAGATAAAGATAGTATATATATATATATATATATATATATATATATATATATATATATAAGATATATATATATATATGATATATATATATATATATGTATGATTTGAAATGTCGGGAGTCGGACGCACTGAAAACAGCTGGGAAGGAAGAAATGAGAAGAACAAGAGAAGGTTGGAAAGTGAGACTGAAGAAGTGATAATTGAAGCCATTTTATTATTTAGAAGTGAAGAAGAAATTTTACCAAACTGAATAAAATATTTAAAAAAATTTATTTGATCAAATATTTCGAAATTAAAATCAAAATAAAAATTAAGTCAAAATTAATATTTAAAACTTTAGAGGAGCTACAAAATTTTCTATTCCAGTCTTATAATATGATTTTCACTAAAATATTCTGTGAAGGAAGAAAAATTTGGGAATAGTTCTTTTAAATTATAATTTTGGATTACAAATAATTACATCTACTTCTAGGTGATATTTGGTCGAAAATGGATAAAGTATTCAGCGAAGTCAAGGGAAGAAAAAAGAATTTCATTGCATAATAATAATAATAATAATAATGATAACGATGAAGATTGATGATTGGATGTTTCGTCGCGGTCAGAACATATGAAGATCTTCGCATAGTTATATGGCAACAGGGCTAGCAACCCGGTCCTTTCTTTGCTTGCAATACTTAATCAGCGTTGGTATTTCGATCCGCCTAGAAGCAAGCTTTCTCGGAGATCTCAAGGAAGTATGAGTTTTGAGGCCTAATGGGAAAAGATGCTAGTTCTATTGAAAGGGCGAAAACCCTACCTGAGAGTGTTTAACTCAAGGATGGCATCCAAACCGTTGCGCCTAGAAATGGCTTTCTGAATATCTAGGGTTGTAAGTTTCTGGGCCAGAAGGAGATGACGTTGAATCAACTGGACAGGGCGAAAGCCTTCCTGGGAAGTTGTTATATATATATATAAGGTTGTATATATATATATTTATTTAAATATATATATATAAGAGGATATAGTATTGATATTTTACAAGGTTGTTAAAAATATATATATATATATATATATATATATATATATATATATATATATAAGTGTTTGTCTCCAGAGTTCATTATAAGCATATTCAATTTTCTTATCTAGGAAAATTGAGAGGTGCTTATCAGTGTTACAAATAAAAGAGTACTCATTCACCAATGACTTCCCTCTCTCTCTCTCTCTCTCTCTCTCTCTCTCTCTCTCTCTCTCCCTCTCTCCCTCTCTCTCTCACTCTCTCTCTCTCTCTCTCTCTCTCTCTCTCTCTCTCTCTATAGCTCATTTCGACCAATATCTCTCTCTCTCTCTCTCTCTCTCTCTCTCTCTCTCTCTCTCTCTCTCTCTCTCTCTCTCTCTCTCTCTCTCTCTCTCTCTCTTTCTCTCTCTCTCCTCTCTCTCTCTCTCTCTCTCTCTCTCTCTCTCTCTCTCTCTCTCTCTCTCCTTCTCACACTAACATCACTTCTCTATAAATATATATTTTATCACAATAATCCTTCTTCTTCGGAAGGCTCAAAGGTTTTTATTTTCTTTCATTCTTTCTTTTCTTTACCAAAATTAATTATTAATTATAGTAGAAAGTTAGATATTTTTAGATCTATTTAATCTTTCATTCGTAGTTCAGAGAGTTTGCTTTGTTCCAAATATTGGCTATTGGATACGTGACCTGTAAACCGATAAAAGTTAATAGATCCTCTTTCTCCCTCTTTATTCTCTTTATATATATATATATATATATAGCATAGTTATAGTTATATATATATATATATATATAGATAGCAAAGCTCAGGTTGGTTATATATATATATATATGAGCAAAGAGTTATATAGAAAGAGCATATATATATATATATATGTATTATATTATTATATATATATATATTGTTAAGTTAGAACATATATATATACACATACATATATACAATATATATAGTTAGTAGATTTATATTGTTATATATGTATATATATATATATATATAATATATATATAATATATATATTATATATTTATATATGTATATATATATATAATATATATATATGTATATATATATGTATATATATTATATTATTTAAATTATTAACGCAGTATATAAACTAATTGCTATAAAATTAAAATATGGTAATGGTTTCATGTCTCTTAAGTGAGTAAAATTTTTAACAAATTTAAATTAAATACTAACGAAAAGTAATAGACTAATTAAAAAAAAATAAACAAAATTAAACAAAACAAAATCTAAAGCAAAACGAATTTGAAGAAAGATTATATTTTTCTATTGAGATCTTCTAAGTTGAATTGCAGATTTATTTTCTATTCATTTCAAGTCAAGTGAAAAGAGAATCTTATTTATTTATATATTTATGCAGAGATTACGCGCAAATAATTAAAAACAAGGAAGCCAGCAATGCGTGTTATATTTTTTTTTTTTTTTTAACTTACCAAAGAGAAGCGTTGCACATGACGCAATATTTATAATTCAATAACCAATGCAAACGAATTATATTTAAGAGGTAACAAGAAAATGTTAAAGCCAACAATAGTGCTTGAAATAATAAAATTTGAATATAAAAAATACCCGCATGTCTATAAAAAATTTAGAAGTGGTGCACGCAGGCAGGCAGGCACGCGCGCGCGCACACACACACACACACACATATATATATATATATATATATATATATATATATATATATATATATATATATATATATATATATATATATATATATATATATTATATATATAGAGAGAGAGATATATATATATATATATATATATATATATATATATATATGTTATATATATATATATATATATATATATGCGTATATATAGAGCTGAATATCAAAATTTGCACCCCGTAGAGCACCTCCAACCATTGCCGACGCCGCATCGCAACACCAGGCAAATTTTTTTCTCACGGCACCGTATCTATCGGTTCCACAACTGCATCACAGGACCCCCACCGCACCGTATATGTGCGCTGGTGGTAACCCTAAAACATACATGTGGCGTTCATCTAAACTACAAAGAAAATAATAATTATAAAAATAAGAACCAAGATTTTAAGAATATTTAGACTTTTTATTTTCACTCTTCCATTAATTAAGTGGGAGACTTTCATAACTAGAGCCCCTACTTTTGAGCAAAATCAAAATTTTAAGCATTTTTTTTTTTTTTTATTTTCTAACTTTAAAAAATCCTCCTGAACATCATGGTGTAATTAGTTTTTAAAAATTCTAAATAGTTTTTTAGATACAGAAATTTATTTAGAGAGGTGTCGAACTAAAAATTTCAATCCAGTCAAAATTGCAATTCCAGGTTTAGATCTAAAAATGTTTTATTTATACTATAGAAAATCTAATTTTTTTTCATATTCTCAACCTCTAGCCTATTCTTCGATTTTACCAGTCAAATAAATGGAGCTGATCGATCCGATCCGGAACCGAGCCGGAGCCGGAGCCGGAGCCGGAGCCAGAGCCTGGTATATTTTTTCATGAAATAATTTTTTTAGATGAAAAAATTTATTGGCAGAAGATGTGCTGAACAATTCAAATAGTACAGAACCTTAGTTGAGTTGGATCCGGATCCGAAGTCAGAGCCGAGTCAAAGTCGGAGCCGAGCCGGAGTATGATTTTTTCGAAGAATATTTTTTAGAAGATCTGCTTGCTGAACAATTTTTCAAATAGTGCAGAAACCTTATTCGGATCCTGGAGCTGAAGCCGAAGTTGGAGCTGGAGCCGAAGCCGGAGCTGGAGCCGGAGCTGAGCCGGAGCTGGAGCCGGAACCGGAGCTGATTCTTGGGGTATGATTTTCTAAAAATATATAATTTAGGTGAAAATTACGTTAGAAGACGTACTCGAACACTTTTCAAATAGTTCAGAAACCTTAGTCAGATCCTGAGCCAGCGTGAAGTCGGACAGCCGGAGTCAAAAACCGGAGCTGGAGCTGGACCCTAGGTATGAATTTTTTTCAAAAAATATTTTTTTAGGTGAAAATTTTAATGCCAGAAGACGTCCTGAACAATTTTCAAATAGTGGAGAATTTAATCGTCCGATCCGGAGTCGGAGCGCGAGTCAGCGACGAAGCCAGAGCTGGCGTTGTAGTTTGATTTTCTTTTTTTTCGAAAATATTTTTAGGTGAAAAATTTATTGCCAGAAGAAGCGTTGAACAATTTTCTGAATAGTGGTGAAACCTTGTTGATCTGGATCCGAGCGGGAGCCGATTCGAGCCGGATTCTGGTATAAATTTTTAAGAAATTTTTTTAGATGAGTAATTTTTGCCAGAAGACGTGCTGAACAGGTTTCAAATAATGCAGAATCCTTGTCGATCCGGATCCGGAGTCGGAGCCGGAGTCGAAGTCGGAGCCAGAGTCAGAGCGCCGAATGCAATAGTATAAATTTTTTCAGAAGAATATTTTGTTAGATGAAAAATTTATTGCCAGAAGTAGTGCAAATTTTCAAATAGTGCAGAACCTTAGCCAGATCCGGCTGGAGCCGAAAGGTGAAGTCGGAGCCGGAGCCGGAGCCGGAGCCGAACCTGGTCTTTTGAATTTTTTCAAAAAATATTTTTTAGGTGAAAAATTTAATGCAAGAAAGACAAACTGAACAATTTTCAAATAGTGGAGAATCCTTAGGGATCCGGATCCGGAGTCGGAGCCGGAGTCGAAGTGGGAGCTGAAGGCAGAGCCGGTGCCCCGTAGTTTGATTTTTTCAAAATTTTTTTTTAGGGAAAAATTTATTGCCAGAAGAAGTGCTGAACAATTTTCAAATAGTGTAGAAACCTTAGTTGGATCCGGGATCCGGAGGGAAGCCGTTCGGAGCCGGATTCTGGGTATAAATTTTTTAAGAAAATTTTTTAGATGAAAAAAATTTATTGCTGTAGCTACGTGCCGAACAATTTCCAAATAGTGCAGAATCCTTAGCCTGAATCCGGACCGGCGTCGGAGCCGGTGCCGTGAAGTCGAGCCAGAGTCAGAGCCGGTGCAATAGTATAAATTTTTTTCAGAAGAATATTTATTTAGATAAAAAATTTATTGCCAGAAGTCGTGTTAAACAATTTTCAAATAGTGCAGAAACCTTTAGTCAGATCCGGTTTAGCGCAAGTAGTCGGAGCTGTGGAACCCGGTAAGAATTCCTTTTCCAAAAATATTTATTTAGGTGAAAATTTAATGCCAGAAGACGCACTGAACAATTTTATGTAGAAACCTTAGTCAGGTCCGAATCCGGATCCGGATCCGTTCGAGACGAACTCTGGGGTATAAATTTTTCAAGAAATAATTTTCTTAGATGAAAAATTTATTGCCAGAAGATGTGTGCTGAACAATTTTTCAAATAGCAGAATCCTTATCTGTCCGGATCCGGAGTCGGAACCGGAGCCGGAGTTAGAGCTGGATCCTGTTTTTAAATTTTTCAAAGAAATATTTTTTAGATGAAAAATTTATTGCCGGATTCAAAGTCGGAGATGGAGTTGGAGGAGCCAGAGTATGATTTTTTTTCGAAAAATATGTTTTTTTAGGTGAAAATTTTATTGATAGAAGACGCGCTGAACAATTTTGTTCAGAAACCTTAGTCGGATCCGGAGCCGGAGCCGGATCCTGGGTATGAATTTTAAAAATATATTTTTAGGTGAAAACTTTATTGCCAGAAAACGACGTGTTGAATAATTTTCAAATAGTTCAAAACCTTAGTCAGATCCGAGCCGAGAAAGTGAAGTCGGAACTGGAGTCAGAGCCGAGCCTGGTTTGAATTTTTGAAAAAAATATTTTTTTAGGTGAAAAATTTAATGCCAGAAAACGTACTCAACAAATTTCAAATAGAAAAACCTTAGTCGGTCCGGATCCGGATCCAGATTCGGAGCCTTATCCATGGTATAAATTTTTTTAAAGAGATAATTTTCTTAGATGAATAATTTATTCCAGAAGACTTGCTGAACTTTTTCAAACAGTGCAGAATCCTTAATCGGATCCGATCTGGAGTCGGAGCCGGAGCGAATTCGAGTCGGAGTATGATTCTTTAGAAAAATATTTTTTGTGAAAATTTATTGATAGAAGAAGTGCTGAACGAATTTCAAATAGTGCAGAAACCTTAGTCAGATCCGAAGCCGAAGCCGAACTCGGAGCCGGTGAGCCGGAGCCGGAGCCGTTGCCGGATCCTGGGTATTAATTTCTTTCAAAAAATATCTTTTTAGGAATGTATTGCCAGAAGACGTGTTGAAGAGTGTTCAATTATTAAAGTATCATTAGTCGTGGATCCGATCCGGGATGTTCCGGAGCCGAACCCGGAGCTGGGTCCTGGGGTATGATTTTTTTAACAAATATAGGTGAAAAATTTATTGAAAGAAGATGTGTTGAACAAATTTCAAATAGTGAAGGAACCTTTGATGGATCCGGGTCCGGAGCAGGATCCGAGAAATATTTTTTTAGTTGAAAAATGTATTGCCAGAAGACTTGCTGACCAATTTCAAATAGTTCAAAAAGTGATTCGGAGCCGAATCCGGAGTCGGAACCGGAGCCGGAGTTAGAGCTGGATCCTGTTTATAAATTTTTCAAAGAAATATTTTTTTAGATGAAAAATTTATTGCCGGAAGACGTGCTGAACAATATTCAAATAGTGCAGAAACCTTAGTTGGATCCGAATCGGAAACGGAGCCAGATTCTGGGTATAATTTTGTTCCTATAAATATTTTTTGTGAAAAGTTTATTGCCAGAAGACGTGCTCAAACAATTTTCAAATAGTGCAGAAACCTAAGTCGGATCCAGCGCGGATCTGGAGCCGCAGCCGGAGTATGAAACGGAACTGGATTCTGGGCATAAATTTTTTCAAAAAATATTTTTGTACGTGAAAAAAATTTATTACTGCCAGAAAGTACTGCACAATTCTCAAACATTGCAGAAACTATAGTCGGAGTTAGAGCCGTGGGAGAAAATAATTATTACTTTTTCTTTTGGTTGTAAAAGAATATATCAAAGGCTTGAATTGATTCAATTGAAAATGAATATATATATATTGTTGTTACAGTAGCATATATATATATATATAAATATAAATATATATATATATATATATATATATATATATATATATATATATATATATATATATATATATATATATATATATATATATATATATATATATATATATATATATGTATTGGGTTATGAAAGAATTAGAGGTGGGGTAGAGAGGGATGGTGTTAGGAGTAATGGAGAATGAAAGGGAGTGGAGGGTGCCCCCAACTATTATATGGATGTGATTTAGTTTAGTGTGGCGAATCTGAAATAGCTTTGAGGGGATTAGTAGAGAGAGATTTGGCAGGTGTGTAAAAGGAGGGGTTTGAAAGTAAACGTAGAATAGAGTAAGGTTATGGTTTTGAGTGAGGATAGTTCTCTGTGTAAAGTTATATTAGATGGTGAGCAGCTGGAACAAATGTCTGAGTTCAAATATTTAGGATATATGGTGGATGAAAAGGGAACGGATGATTCAGAATGTAGTAAGAAAAGTTGTGAATGGAAGGAAGATGGCTGGTGCAATTAAATTTTTGGTGAATGCAAGGGAATAAGTCTTGAGTGTGTTAGGGTCTTACCTTCTTTTTACATGACGGCATGCTATTACCTGTGCTAATGTATAGTAGTGAGACTATGGTCTGGAATAAGAGGTACAGATATAAAGTATAGATGTAGAACTTCTGCTAGGGCTACAGTTTGATGGTTGCGCCTGGTTACAGAACAACCAACCAAAGTCAAGCTACGACGACAAGTCAACAAGATGCTATTGCTATAAATCTGCAATAATAAGACGATGAAAAATTCACTCGCGCTAGGATTCGAACCATCGACAACAGCGTCGACGTTAGACAATGTACATGAGGCTCTACCACTAGTCCGATCTGCCACTCCAGAAAAAGAAAGTATCTCGGAACAGTTTTCAAGTCTCCTGCTTCGATATCACTGCTTTGAAACGGTACTTATTTAAATCCATAGAAGGGTGCTTTTAACCCCCTACTGGGGCTACACAGCATTCTGCTAGTTTGCTCCCGTGTTACAGGAGCAACCAACCAAAGTCAGGCCACGCCGACATGGGGAACATCATGCTTTGTTGCGATAAATTTCCAATAATAAGACGAAGAAAAATTTCACTGGCGCCAGGACTCGAACCATCAACAGCTTCAATTCGTTAGACAATGTACAGGAAGTTCCACTACTAGTCCGATCCGACACCACAAATAAATAAGGTATCTCTTTACAGTTTTCAAGTTTCCTGCTTCGATATCACTGCTTTGAAACTCGATATTTATTTAAATCCATAGAAGGGTGGTTGGAACCCCTGCTGGGGCTACACGGCATTCTTCTGGGGTTCTCCTGGGTTACAGGAGCAACCGACCAAAGTCGTAAGGAACGCTGACATAAGTACAACATGCTTGTTGCTACAAATTTGGAAATAATAAGACGAAGAAAAATTTTCACTGCGCTGACTCGAACCATCGACAACAGCGTGGCTGTTAGACAATGTACAGGAGGCTCCACCCATTATTGCGATCCGCCTCCCCAGAAAAAAAAGAAGCATCTCTGAAGTTTTCAAATTTCTTGCTCGATATCATTGCTTTGAAACGGATATTTATTCAAATCCATAGAAAGGTGGTTGGACCCTGCTGGGCTAAACGGCATTCTGCTAGTTTGTTCCCGTGTTACAGGAACAACCAAACAAAGTCAGTATTACACCGATATGGGCAATAAATACGCTTAAGGTGACAAATTTTGCATTAATAAGACGAAGAAAATTTCACTCGCGCCAGGACTCGAACCATCGACAAAAGCGTCGCCGTTAGACAATATACAGGAGGCTCTACCACTAGTCCGATCCGCCTCCCTAGAAAAAGAACGCATCTCGGAAGTTTTCAAATCTCCTGCTTCAATATCACTGCTTTGAAACTCGATACTTATTTAAACTATAGGTGATTTGAGTCTCTGCTGGGGCCACACGGTATTCTTTCTTGAAAGTTCCTAAGTTACAGGAGCAACTGACCAAAGTCAAGGAACGACGCCGACATGCTCACAAGATGCTTGTTGCGACAAATTTGCAATAAATATACGAAAAATTTCACTCGCGGACAGACTCGAACCATCGAAAATGCGTCGCCGTATATCAACATCGGTAGGTGGTTTCACCACTCAGTCCGGATCCACCTCCCTCAGAAAGAAGGCATCTCGAAAGTTTTCAAATCTCCTGCTTCGATATCGCTGCTTTGAAACTCAATACTTATTTAAATACACAGAAGGATGGTTGGAACCCCCTGCTGGGGCTACACGGCATCTTTCAGGGGTGTTCAAGCGTGAAAGCCGCAGTGGCAACCGACCAAAGTTAAGGAACGGCTGACATGCGCACAATATGCTTGTTGCGACAAATTGCAATAATAAAACGAAAAAAATTTCATTCGCGCCAGGACTCGAACCATCGACAACAGCGTGGCCGTTAGACAATGTACAGGAGGTTCTACCACTATTGCGATCCGCCTCCCCAGAAAAAGAAGCATCTTGGAAGTTTTCAAATTTCTTGCTTCGATATCATTGCTTTGAAACTGATATTTATTCTAAATCCATAGAAGGGTGTTGAAATCCCTGCTAAGCAAACGGTATTTTGCTAGTTTGTTCCCGTGTTACAGGAACAAATCCAAACAAAGTCAGGCCACACCGATATGGGCACAACATGCTTGTTGCGACAAATTTGCATTAATAAGACGAAGAAAATTTCACTCGCGCCAGGACTCGAACCATCGACACAACAGCGTCGCCGTTAGACAATATACAGGAGGCTCTACCACCAGTCCGATCCGCCTCCCTAAAAAAAGAACGATCTCGGAAGTTTTCAAATCTCCTGCTTCAATATCACTGCTTTGAAACTCGATACTTATTTAAATCCATAGAAGGGTGATTGAATCTCTGCTGGGGCTTACATCGGTATTGGGGTGCTCCTGGTTACAGGGAGGAACTGACTCAAAGTCAAGAACGAAGACATGCTCTCACAAGATTTGTTGCGACAAATTTGCAATAATTAGACGAAAAAAATTTCACTCGCGACAGGACTCGAACCATCGAAAAATGCGTCGCCGTAAGACGCAATGGCGAGTACAACACGAACGATCGCCCCAAAACATTCCCAGAACCAAACCCCAGCCGATATAACGCCGCCCAGAACCAACAAATATAAGCAACTAGTTTGGAAACCTGTCAGTTTAAGACGGGCATTAGGGGTGTCTAAGTGTGTGTTACAGGAGCAACCGACCAGTTAAGGGAATGCCGACATGCGCACAATATGTTTGTTGCGACAAATTTGCAATAATAAAACGAAAAAAATTTCAACTCAAGCCAGGACTCGAACCATCGCATTACCAGCGCGGGCTTCGTTAGACACGTACAGGAGGCCTCTACCACTATTGCGGATCCGCCTCCCAGAAAAAGAAGCATCTGAAGTTTTCAAATTTTTGCTTCGATATCACTGCTTTGAAAATCGATATTTATTCAAATCCATAGAAGGGTGGTTGGAACCCTGCTGGGGCTAAACGGCATTCTGCTAGTTTGTTCCCGTGTTACAGGAGCAACCAAAAATCAAAGTCAAAGAACGCCGAAAAGGGCACAACATGCTTGTTGCGACAAAAAATGTGCATTAATAAGACGAAGAAAATTTCACTCTGCGCCAGGACTCGAACCATCGACAACAGCGTCGCCGTTGGACAATATACAGGGAGGCTCTACCCTACCACTAGTCCGATCCGCCTCCCCAGAAAAAGAAAGTATCTCGGAAGTTTTCAAATCTCCCGTTTCAATATCACTGCTTTGAAACTCTCTATACCTATTTAAATCCATAGAAGGGTGATTTGAATCTCTGCTGGGGCTACACGGCATTTTTTAGGGGTGCTCCTTGGTTACAGGAGCAACCGACCAAAGCCAAGGAACGCCGACATGCTCACAGATTTGTTGGGTGACAAATTTGCAATAATTAGACGAAAAATTTCACTCGCGACAGGGACTCGAACCATCGAAAAATGCGTCGCCGTAAGACAATGTAGGAGGTTTCACCACTAGTCCGATCCACCTCCTCAGAAAAAAAGAAGGCATCTCGAAAGTTTTCAAATCTCCTGCTTCGATATCGCTGGTTTTGAAACTCAATACTTATTTAAATACACAGAAGGATGGTTGGAACCTCT
>JABUQX010105557.1:0-23574 GCA_015478945.1 Trachelipus rathkii
CTGCTCTCCAAGCTCCCTTCCTTTGGGTTTCCTCCTTCACTTGCTTACTATGTCTAGTTTTCCTCAAATCGCTCAATGTCGGCTGTTGCTGATTGGGCGACTTCTTCTTTTTTCTGTTAATTGTGATGTTCCTCAGCATGTATGTAGCAAATCGCCCCCTAAATCTTTGGCGAAAAAATTATGAACCTTATATGTTTGCCAGACGACGTTTTTAAAGTTTTTTTTAGTATAAAACTGAAAAATACATCAATCGATAGATAATGAAGTAGTAATTAATAATAATAATGTATTATAAACGTATTATATTATTTTTTTCTTAAATTTTAATGTGTTTTCCTTTTCATTATTGGCTTAAAGTCAACTAGTTTTGTGCTTTTATACAGCTGCTGGTTTTCTTTCGGACATATTCTCCGCTAGAACCCTCAGTATGTCGATAGCATTTAAGGCTGCCAAAGCCAGCAAATCAATCACGGAAAGCGTACCTGTTGATATTCAGCTGCAGACAGCATATCAAATCCAAATTGAAGAAAAATAAAAAAATATTACAGCAATTTTGAAGACCATAATTTTCAGCGGAACCCATGACTTACCTTTAAGAGGTAAAGACCTGCATGAGAGAATTTTGAAGACCTGATTAAGCTGCGAAGAAACGTGGTGAGGTGGGAATTGCAAGAAACATACTATGACAATAGAACCCTGTCTGACGTTCCTGATGATTCAAAAATGAACTCATCAATTTGTTTGGAATTATCATAAAAACATGATTGTCGTGGTTGCAAATTTTTTTTTTGCATCTACTCCATATTGGCAGATGAAACCGTGGATTTGTCAGGCAACAAAACGAACAATTATCTATAGTATTAAGGTTTTCTTTTTCTGATCTTTAAAAATGACTGTTCGAGAAGAATTTGGGGTTTGAAGTTCTTGAAGTTCTTGAACCATTGCCAAAAAGATTGATTTATTTTGAGAAAAGGTTTGTAGACGATTCTATGCGTTTGGTCAGAGGTACGACAGCTGCAGAGCATTGGCAGGATAAAAACATAGGGTTCAAAAGAAACTGTGAAAATATGAAAAAAAGATTATATTTTCACCGTGTAGGCTTAACTTGGTCATTAATGACCTAAACATTATTCCAGAAATTTGAAATACTATTGCCACAATAAAAGACAAACTTTTTCGGAGACTCCAACCTAAGAAGAAAATACATTCCCAACTTGCCTAAACTTTGTGAAACCCGTTGACTCAAAAATATCATAGTAATGATATTTTCCATACAAAATATGAAAAATATTGTTGAAGGCGACAATCAAACAAGAAAAACAGCTCTTCTATTATTCTGTCGGCAACAAGCCCAAATTTCATTATTACCTCTTCGTAATAACCAAATATTTTGCTTTAGTTGAACCAGTGGTTAACATTATTCAAACAAAAATATTTACCTTAAGCAGTACTTGATCATATCCAAAGAATTTTTGAAGGTTGTCAAAGACCAATGCAAAACCGCTGATCAAATAATTGCCGATCTGCTCTTTTCCGCCAATAAAGTAATTACTGCTGAGTTCTTAGTAGAACTTGCACCACTTAAGTACAATCTCAACAACATAAAGCAAATCATCCTGCTGAAACTTCTGCCAATATTGAAAGTGTTCTGTACTTGTGCCTTATCTTATAATTCCTACCTCCCATCCTCTTTAGAGGCTAGTGATTTTCAGAAAACAAAAGTGCCAGCATTTTTATCTTTTTCATTTGCATCCGTTTTTATGTTAGGTGCTCCCGTAGGCAGTTTAGAAAGTAAAATGCTTTTCTGAGTTTTATGATCTTGATGTCAAAAAAAATTCATACTTGACTTATGGTATGTATACCTTGTGGCTGGATAAAAATGGATAACAAAAGTTGAAAACTTGGAACTTAATAGTTATTAAAGAAGCCGACCCATTTTTCCTCAAATCAAAACCTGTTTATATTAATTGCAATGATGCTACCGTGTTCAATCAGTATCATTGAAAAGGTCTTTGTTAACTCTTATGAAGAGTAAAGACTTGGCTAAGAAAAACAATGAAGAAAGACAGGCTTAATGGACTATGTAGGATGAATATTCATAAAAATTAGTAAGTGAAAAAATGAACGAATTGGAAGCAAATGTAATTGCGGAATATCGCTGAAAATCCAAGGCGTCTAATGCTAGTTTTGATTTAATATTAGTTACCACTCAGGACTCAGTTCTAGCCAACCACCATAAATATTGCTTTACGTTTCTCAAATAGGTATTTTTATTTTTACTCACCTAATGACACAAAATTTTTTAATTACAACTGTTGTAGACCTGTTATTATATTTATTTTATAACCGAAGTAACTTTTTTTATCCTGTGATATAACCCATAAGTCAAATCTTGCGTACACACACACACACACACACTTAGTAAAGAGTTATAGTTATATAGTTATTATATATATATATATATATATATATATATATATATATATATATATATATATATATATATATATATATATATATATAGTATATATATATATATATATATATATATATAAGTATATATATATATATCACTCAACCTTTGCCCCCCCCTAATTGAAATCCTGCCTACGCCCATGTTCCTCAGGGTTCTGTCTATCTCCTACTTTATTCTTAATTTTTTATTAATGATCTTCTCACCTGCACATCTAATCCTATCCATCCACCTGTATGCCGATGACTCGACCCTTCATTTTTCAACTCATTTCACTTCCTCCTTTACTTCTAGAATTGCCCTCGTCCATCTTAATCTTTCCGATTTTATCTCGCTGATGGATAGATTTCCGGTGGGTCGTCTCAACCTTGTGAAATTTAATTCTTTAAAAACTTTCGACGGTTCTCTCGTCTCTCCTGTTGACAATATAAACATTCTTGGCCTTAACATAAACAAAAAAATGTCTTGGAAACCTCACATCACAACGGTTCCTAGGACGGCCTCAAAGAAACATCTTGAAGAGAGTAAAAAAGAGTTCTGAATTTTGTCGAGCCTGAAGTCTCCGCGCTTTCTTGAAATTATCAATGTTAAATAAAAGCGATTCCATAATTTTCTTTTTTTAACCTGTTGCAAAATTTAATAGGGAGGCTTCTTTAATGTTTATCTTGTGATTGTTAGTCGTTCGGTGAAATGTTAATGCAGAGTTTGTGGAATCATTCAGTAGATCTTGTTTATGCTGATTCAGCCTTTTGGTTATGTCAAGAGTTTCACCTATATAAATACTGGAGCAATCATGACATGGGATTTTATATATACATTGGGATATATGTTTAGTTAATTTGGGGGGTTTGAAAATTCTTTTTAATGGGATGGAATTGTTTTTTGTAAAACAAATATTATTTGGAATATGTTTCTTAATATTGAAATTTAAATTACAAGGGATCGGAAGATAAGTTAGGTTGTTATTAGAGGTAGGAGGGGAACTATTATAAAACTTTTTCTTCGCTTTTTGATATGCTAGATTAATAACATAAGGAGGATAGTTTAAATTACCGAATATAGAGGAAAGAAATTTAGTTTCTGTAGAGAGAAAGGGAGAGAAAGGGAGCTGAACAGATATTAAAAGCTCTAAGGAAAAGGGAAGAAAGAGTAGCAAGTTTAGTGTTGAAAGAATGTGTAGAGAACCAGTGTATGTAAGAAGAAGAAGAAGTGGGTTTCCTGTAAATTGAGTAAAGTAACTGAGGAGAATTTTGCCAAGAAATTAAAGTGTCAAGAAAAGGGATAGAAGAATTATGAGGTAACTCATGAGTGAAAGAGATCGAAGGATGGATGTTATTAATGAAATGTAGGATATCTTGAATGTTAACATATTTAGGGACAGAACTAAAAACATCATCTACATATCTTAACCATGTAGAGTTATGGAGAAGGGGATGATCAGAAATAAAATAGAATTCGAGTAATTCCATACAGATATTACTAAGGATAGGAGAGAGAAGGGATCCCATAGCTAGACCGTAATATCTGTATGGAATTACTCGAAACCCACTTCTTCTTCTTCTTACATACACTGGTTCTCTACACATTTTTTCAACACTAAACTTGCTACTCTTTTCTTCCCTTTACCTAGAGCTTTAATATCCATACATCCCCCTTTCTCTCTACAGAAACTAAATTTCTTTCCTCTATATTCGGTAATTTAAACTATCCTCCTTATGTTATTAATCTAGCATATCAAAAAGCGAAGAAAATGTTTTATAATAGTTC
This sequence comes from Trachelipus rathkii, assembly GCA_015478945.1. NCBI lineage: Eukaryota > Metazoa > Arthropoda > Malacostraca > Isopoda > Trachelipodidae > Trachelipus > Trachelipus rathkii. The sequence continues at coordinate 4,241 of JABUQX010105557.1, forward strand.
CCCCTCCTACCTATAATAACAACCTAACTTATCTTCCGATCCCATGTAATTTAAATTTCCATATTATGAAACATATTCCAAATAATATTTATTTTACAAAAAACAATTCCATCCCATTAAAAAGAATTTTCAAACCCCCCAAATCAACTAAACATATATTCCAATGTATATATAAAATCCCATGTCATGATTGCTCCAGTATTTATATAGGTGAAACTCATGACTTCACCAGAAGGCTGAATCAGCATAAACAAGATCTACTGAATGATTCCACAAACTCTGCATTAACATTTCACCGAACGACTAACAATCACAAGATAAATATTAAAGAAGCCTCCCCTATTAAATTTTGCAACCAGGTTAAAAAAAGAAAAATTATGGAATCCGTTTTTATTTACAACATTGATAATTTCAACAAAGCGCCGGGAGACTTCAGGCTCGACAAAATTCAGAACTCTTTTTTACTCTCTTCAAGATGTTTCGGCGATATCAGGATGAAGGGCACGTGAAGACCAACCAACCTATAAATTAATCCTTTACTTATTATTTGTTTTTTAAAATTTTGTTTAGTTCTGCTAAAGTTGTTTCTGTGTAAGGAGCGAAAGCTAAAAATGAACTTACTGCAAATAGTTTTAATCTTTTAATATATTAAATAATTGTGAATGTCGTCTTCTTTATATTGCCAAACATATATATATATATATATATATATATATATATATATATATATATATATATATATATATATATATATATATATATATATATATATATATATATATAATATATATATATATATATATATATATATATATATATATATATATATATATATATATATATACAAAGGGTCTGCTTAACGCGTTAAAGCGTTAATCCGTTAATTAAACTCTTTATTTTTTTGTTAACGTTTAACGTTTATTAATTTCGAAAAGTAGTAACGGACTATTAACGAGTTGCATTTGTGAATTAAACGTTAAACAGTTTAAATTTTCCCTACATTCGTTAACCATTACCTTAATTTACGAGTTTTTCAAATATTTTCTAATCAGTTTTTAAATTGTATTAGATTCGGTTTCGATAACAGATAAACTAATTTTTTTCAAAATTTTCTAAACGCCTTCTCAATGGCTCGTAAAATGTAAGTTTATTATTACACGGTTGCTAACCCGTTTAGTAATGTTTTTGGACATGTTTTTCTTTATGCTGTATTCTCATTTCTTATTGGTTCGCTGAAAAAGATAGTGACTTGTTGTCTTCGTTCAATGAGTCCCCAACTCTTTCGTTCATTGAACTTGCTTCTCGGTGACCAGCGAAAAATATAAGAAGTAGGCCTACTGCTGTTATTTAAAATTTATGTATAAAAAATATTCATATTTATATTAAAAACTGTAAGTTGGTATAATATCCTATTATTTTATATCTATTAAGTATTAATTACGTTATTTACGCTTTGGAAGTATTCTTGGCGCGGCAAAAGTATCTGCTGGGTCAAAGCCTAAATTATTTTAGTCTGATAGGCTTAATATCATTATATTATTATTGTTAGGGATATTATTATTATTATTATTATTATTATTATTATTATTATTATTATTATTATTATTATTATTATTATTATTATTATTATTATTATTATTATTATTATTATTATTATTATTATTTCTTTGCAATCGATATGATTACTTAGGGGAAAATTTATGAAAATTATTACTATTCCTACATATTTTGAAGACATTTAACGTTAACGATTAACGTTTACTTCCGTTACATTCTTTACCAATAAACGCTTTAATGATTAGCGCCGTTAATTTTTTTTGCTAACGATTAAGGATTAACGGCCTTAACTTTCTCATTAACGGTGCCTACTTTCTTTATATATATATATATATATATATATATATATATATATATATATATATATATATATATATATATAAATATTAAGTTATATTATATTATATATATATATATATATATATATATATATATATATATATATATATATATATATATATATATTATATATATATATATATATATATATATATATATATATATATATATATATACAGAGAGATGATGAGGTCATTAATTAATTAAACATAGAATTATATCACTCAATTTTTAAAATAATAATTAATAAAGGAATATTAAAGAGATTTGATGTTAGTCATTTATTAATATTCTTTCTTGTTTTGTTTTTATCACAGATCATAATAGACAATTTTTATTTTGTATAATAAATACGGACTGGGTCACTGACCCTTCGAATACATTTTCGTGAGTACTCGAATCCAAATATTATATTTATTAGAACGATTCGCACAGGGGCGAGTGCTATAGTGCCTCGATGTACTGTGCTAGATCTTATTCACCATTCTCTCTAATTTTTATATCTTATTATTTCACTGATGATCAACATAGCGTATCAAACTGACACTTACAAGAGATCTTGTTATAAGAACATTAATTATATTATAACCAGCAATTTTTAATACAAAAAAATAATATATTTAGAGTGCCAGGGGACAAACCCTGAGCGCGCCTTGACGGCTCTAATGTCGTTCGCCGAACTGCCTTCCCTTCCTCGGTCGCCTATAGAACCGGGTAGGAGGAAGACATTCTATTGGCTGTTTCAATTTGAAATAATATAAAAAAGAATAAAAATAGTTATGTGTGATCTTATAAGATGTAAGCAATTTTACCGTACATAATAAATACACATAATTTTCCGAGATGCTTTGTTTGTACTCTACCATAATAGCTTTTGCCTCAAATGAGTTCTAGCTTTATAATTACAATAAAGATTATCAAAGCATTATTTTATAATACTAGAATTAGTACATCATGGTGACTCCTGAGCAAGCAAGAATACCCAGCTATAATTACTATTAAATCCATTTTTAAATTTTTTTTCTTTTGTGGTACAAATATTCCGTAGAATTTATCTCATTTTTAGAGACAAACTCCCAACTTGTTTTGTTTGTTTAAAAGCCTAAATCGCTTGCCTTTAGACCTGCAGCTACCCGAATGACGTCAGATGTCTATTTGGAGTTCATAGCTCCTCCCACTCTCATATGGTACCATGAACGAAAGTTATATTTCTCTCGTTCTTTCAGATAAATTTTAAATGTGATTTCCTAACAAGTCGAAAAATATATTAATTAGACGGCACCATAAAACATTATAAAAATAATTTTAAGCCGATAGATCTTCCTAATAACGCATAAAATAAAATCGTACATTACTTCTTCCTAATAACGCATAAAATAAAATCGTACATTACTTCTTCCTAATAACGCATAAAATAAAATCGTACATTTAACTTACTCATTATCATAATTTCTCATTACATTTTTACTTATAGTCAGAGGTAAAACCGTTCTTATCTAATTATTAAATCAATAAATAAAATATAATCATTTTTATTAGGATCTCCTGCATGTAATTTCACCTATAGACTCAAGGTCTTCACAAAATAGATATTTTAAAATATAAATTTTAATACCCTTACGATTATTACAATTTTTTTTCTTCAGTAAGAAGAAAGGGAATTATATTTACTTTTCAGTCTCAAGGACTTTACAAAAATTTTATTATCCTAGAAAATAATTACAACTTTCCTTTCTAAAAAAAGGCATATTTCTTTTATCATCTAACGGCCACATGGTAACACGCCCGCTTTACAAGTAAATAGATTTCCATCTCCCACCCCTCCATTGTGGGGGAATAGGAGTGAGAATGATGGGGGGTTTCCTCATCCTCGTTCGCTATAAATGCATTTCTTAGGAAAGACTTTTCCTTTACTTGCACATCATAATTATTCTATGTCAACAAACCAATCTACCTACTTTTCCCTATTCATAACGTTATTATGCTGCCGGGTCTAATATATTTTAATTACTTTTAATAAAAACAAATAATTACCAAATCTGCGCGGTAGAGGACTTCCTATGCCTCTTTCGATGCTCTCTGAGCAACATTACAAGTGAATTCAGCGCTTTAACAGATAGCAATTTTGAGTATTTTGGGGTATTTTGTTTTCTTCCCAAGTTTCTTTATTACTCTCGACTTCATCGTAGTTTTATTTTTTTCTTGTTGTTGTTATTTGCGGACTCGCTTGTTCTCATCCAAATTTTGAAGTTAAGCCTACTTCGATGAGTAACAGGCTAGATCGTTTGGACCGTGAGTCATAAAATCAAGAATCTGACTTTTCTCCTCTTGAGTTTCAACATTTTAAAGAAAGCTTTTTCTTAAGGTGCTTTTGGCGGGTTTCAGCGGTGGGGAGTTCTTCTCTCTACCCACCCCCCAGCTAGCAGGTCGAAGCTTCCTTGTATCGGAATTCGTTGGAAGATTTTTTTTTTTTTTTTTTTTTTTTTTTTTTTTTTGAAAGGCGCTGTGATATTCTGTTTATGAAAGGACTATTTTTTTACTGGATAACGACTTTTTTATTTTCTTTTAAAAATAAGAAACTTTCTTCACGCTATCACTTACGTTTTTAGTATTACCAATATTGACCCTCAAGACTTACTGTTTTAATAACTTCACTTGGGTAGTCATTACTGAACACTTTCATTATCACAGTGTTATTTTTATTATTATTATTATTATTATTATTATTATTATTATTATTATTATTATTATTATTATTATTATTATTATTATTATTATTATTATTATAGACCCTTTTATCAAAAGATTGTAATGATCGATGTCACTCTGGGGTCACCAAAATATGTACAGAGAGATGATGAGGTCATTAATTAATTAAACATAGAATTAAATCACTCACCTCTCGGGTACAATAATTAATAAAAGGAAGGTGTATTAAAGAGATTTTGATGTTAGTCATTTATTAATATTCTTTCTTGTATTGTTTTTATCACAGATCATAATAGACAATTTTTATTTTGTATAATAAATAAGGACTGGGTCATTGACCCTTCGAATACATTTTCGTGAGTACTCGAATCCAAATATTATATTTATTAGAACGATTCGCACAGGGGCGAGTGCTATAGTGCCTCGATGTACTGTGCTAGATCTTATTCACCATTCTCTCTAATTTTTATATCTTATTATTTCACTGATGATCAACATAGCGTATCAAACTGACACTTACAAGAGATCTTGTTATAAGAACATTAATTATATAATAACACCTTCAATTTTAATACAAAAATAATATATTTAGAGTGCCAGGGACAAGCCCCGAGCGCGCCTTGACGGCTCTAATGTCGTTCGCCGAACTGCCTTCCCTTCCTCGGTCGCCTATAGAACCGGGTAGGAGGAAGACATTCTATTGGCTGTTTCAATTTGAAATAATATAAAAAAGAACAAAAATAGTTATGTGTGGTCTTATAAGATGTAAGCAATTTTACCGTACATAATAAATACACATAATTTTCCGAGATGCTTTGTTTGTACTCTACCATAATAGCTTTTGCCTAAAAATGAGTTCAGCTTTATAGTTACACTGTTGTAAGCGTGATTAAGAGGGAGTACCAGAATTCAGTATAAAAATATATATATATATAAAAAGAGTTATAATATATATATATATATATATATATATATATATATATATATATATATATATATATATATATATATATATATATATATATATATATATTTCAAAATGAAACACTAGGTTAAAAACATGCCACTTCTTTAGAGTCAATTTCAGTACTAATAGTCTTGGGAATAGGTATTTTTCCATAATTGTAATGTAAAAATAATTTGTTTTACACGGTAGTCTTATTAGATTTGCTAATATTGAGTATTGAAAAAAAAAATCAAAACCGTAAGTTGTTCTAAACATAGACATCATTGGATAATCTTTTTTAGAAATTTTAAGAACTCAATAGTACCAAGACGCATGCATGCATCAATAAACCAATTTTTACACATTTGAAAAAAAAAAACATTTGATTTATTTACAGAGAAATCAATTTATAGAAATTATGTAAATTAAAATTTAAATATTAAAAATAATAATTTATTCAGGATCAAAGAGAAATTTGGCAAGAACATCATCATTACCCCCTAAAAAATTTTAATAAGTAATGTCTTGCTTCGCTACTTATAAAGAAGACATTCACTTTCAGATCTCAGTAGCTAAATGAATGTCGGAGTGGGAGGTTTCATTAAAAATCAGCCCTGATCTTCGTAATATCGTTTCCTGTTTTCGTCCATGGATCTTCTGGCACTTTTCAGCTTGTGCTCATTATGTGGATTGTCCCTCTTTAACATCAGTCAGCAATCGCGCACTATCATGCTGAACATTCTATCTTCCCTGGAAACGTTCTTTCACATTCTCTATATCATAACTTATGAACACTAGCTATTCCACGACAGCAAACTTTAACTTTTTCAACTTAAATTTAACCATTAGATTCTAATCACTCTTAAAACAAAACTCACAATACTAAGTGCTCAATCCCTCATCAGAATTTACACTTAATCTCTTCCTGCAGTGATTATCGTCCATCCCACAGGACCACACACATCACACAGCACACACACCACACACACACATACACAATAACACAACACAACACACACACACACACACACACACACACACACACACACACACACACCACACACATATAATATATAAAGTTTAATAATGATATATATATATACTATAATAGAATTATATTTATAATATAGTATATATATTTAAATACTATAATATATAATAATATATATAATATAGTATATATATATATATTATATATATAAATATATATATAGTATATATATACTAGTATGGTATAATGTATTTATAATATGTGAATACTTCCAAAGCACAAATCTAAAATAGTAAAATAACATCATAACCAAATTTAAATTCCGACGAAACAATAAATATTAGTCTAAGGATAAGAATACAATTTAATAAAAGAAAATCGTTTATTTCTCTGTTAAATATAAGTTTATATATATAGCTATATATATATATATATCTATAACTATTTATATATAATAATGTTTAACATAAATAACAATATAAATAGTAGGTACAGGACTAAATCCACCCTAGGAGTATATATATATATAATATTATGTATATATATAGTAGTCTATATATTATCCCCTCTTTATATATATATACATAGTATATAAATAATAAATCATTATACTATATCATATGTATATATAGTTACTTTAATTCATGGTTATTTAAATTTAAAAGTATATATAATATTATTCTAAGATTTAGTTATATATATATATATTACTCTATTGTCTATAATATGTATATATAAAATCAGTATATATAATATATTAATTCAGTGGTTTTATATATAACTGTATATATGTTTTAGCATATTATATAATTATATTTGCGGACAAGAAGTCTGAATTTTTTGGCTCTGGCAACAAAACTTTAGCGAATGAAAACGAAGAGAATAATACGCCTTCCACAAAAATCTATCAGAGCATGATCTCTTGCCATACATCCCCAAGATTGCTCCTTCGACTGCTAAGCGTGAATGATATCGTTTCGCAAGGGAAATTTTTTTTTAAATCATATTTTTTCTTCTTCTCTTTTTCAAACTAAATCGAATCATACTACCAGTAACCCAGGCGTTAAACAACCAAAATCGGGTAAGTAGTATATCGCGGGCCCCGGTCCCTCGGCTAACCGGGGGATCGACGGGGGGCCGAGTTCCAGCAGCACCTCTCGTCGAGCTTCAGAGTTTCCTGCCTTTAAAAAGTCCCCGCTAAAAAAATAATACCACTGGGTTTCATATCAAAACCTATCAGTATCTACACGCTTGATTTCTAAACTTGTTCACATATATGTAGCTTTCTTCGTAGCATATCGCGTAGTGTTTTCCTTTGAGAATACTCATGCCGGGTCTGGTTCGATACGGTGTGTTATATTAATTATTTTTATCTACTCTTGTTTCTGGTATATATATATATCTAGCCCAACAGAGATAGGCTACGTAGTTAGTTACTCATATTATTATCATATTTTAATATGGTTATATATATAATAGGGGCTACCTACGGGATATAGGCCATATTTCGACCAGCGACTGATATCAAAATTGTGACAAGGGTTAAACGAAAATATAACTTAATCTATCAGCAATTATATACTATAACTATACATATCTCATTGGTAGCCTCGATATAATATATCGTATTTTGATATTAGAGTGGTTTAATTATATCAGATAGTGACCCTCGTTTGGTCTAGACTTGAATAATACGAATATCTTAAACTTTATGTATCACTTTTTTGAATAGAATATTGAATGTTCGAATGTATTGCTATAATAAAAAAAAAATGGTTTTATAAAGCTGATTATGAGTCATTCATCTTTTGTTCCAGAGTGGTGGTGTGATGTTGATTTATGAAATACCGCTAATCACTATACTGCGGAGGATATCCCGTTCGAGTATTGCTTTTTTAACCTTGTGATGACTACATTTACTTTAGTTCTACAAAAAGTGTAAGTTGGTGAAGTATCACGGAAGTTGGTTTATTTAGACGGATAATTGGCTTGATCATTAATTTAAGTAATTGGTATAATGTATGAGTCTTATGTATTAAGGTTTAGACTTTGTAAATTCATTTATAATATAGTAGAGAACAATAGGATTATAATAAGCTATAGTCATCACTTGGGTGGATGATTAGTTTTAGGATATTATATACGCGGGCAAAGGTAGTTAATTGGTATAGTATAACCGTAATAATGATAATAGGTATAAAAGTGGGGTACAAATAACAGTATTGATAATATTATCTGACGTACACTATTGCTATCTAATATATATTAATATATATTATACTATAGCAATATTGATACATAAATTTTTTTTTTTTTATATACCTAACCACACTAGCAATATATATAGTTACTGTATAGAAATACGACTCTACTATACGGGCATTCACCCACCTATATATTAGCCAGATAATATATACGGATGTAACCCATATAATTTATGGCTCGTTCAATTATAATCTGTAGTAACATACTTCTTCACTTCTATTATTCTAAGTCATTTGTGAAAATTAAGGTAAATCGTATATATCTATTTCATTGATAGTATATAGTTTCAATAATTAGTGTAAAATATATCTAGGTTTACAATGTCTATATGCATCTTCACATGATCTGTCAAATTTAGAGAAAAGTGCTTAAGTTGAAGGTATTATTTACGTCTCCATCATAATCTTAACTAGAGGACAAATTTACAAGCGGACTTTCAGAATGAGGTGAAAAATTAACATTGCAAAATACTATATTTTTAAAGGAGCTCAGAAGAACGAAACGGTGGTGTGAGCATTAGAGGGTGGACAGATAGATCACTGTCGCGAATTGTCGTACAAGCGCGGGAGATTTCGAGAGTAAGAGATATTGTTGTTCGAGCTGAAAGGATAAAGTGCTTGATAAGATTGATTTTAGGCTATCGTTGCAGGAGTTACTCTTCGTATATAGTGAAAAGACATATATAAATAGGGCAACTGATATAATTAGGAGAACATGTTGTTGTAAATAGGTGTTATTATGTACCACAATACTAATATAGTTTCCATTTCAATGATCACGACCATCGAGCATGTTCAACATATGGAGGCAATTCTTTTCCAGCAGCTGGTGTCAGCGGAGTTAAAGAGTATTGTCACAAAGTATAATCCCTTGAGTGTGTAGACTACCATTGGCTTTAGTTTGCTTAGACGAAATATCTGTTTCATTTTTTTGTAGTAACAAACACTCTTAAAAAACTGAGCATATAAGGCCTTAACTAAGTTACAGGTATTTGATAGTGATTAGATGCTTTATCAAAGTGGTTAAAGTGTAGTAATGCGGTGGCGACTATAATTATTCTAGATCATGCTATACATACTGAAATAAGCAAATACGCATCAGTTAAAATAATTATATTACCCTTAGAATACATTTTACATGAATATAAATTCGGTAATGATTATAAAGTACACTATAATACGATCCAAGGTATATTAGTATGATAACACCGGAGAAGCGGATAGATTACTATTCGATAAATATAAGTGCTGTATAATAGAGTGAGTCTAATACCTCAGAACCAATATAAAATGTATTATATTATGATGTGAGTTAATGTATATACTAGTACTATACAGAAATTTAGTATGCCTTAATAAAGTGTACGGTGAGCTAACTAGATGAGTAATATAATCATATAGAGCATAATGTAGGTATTATATAAGTATCAATAGGAGAAATTTAACAAGGTTTAAATTATAAAAATCTTATTTCTCTTATTTCATACAATTAAGCGCGACACGGTGTCAATAAAAATCTAATTCTACCAAGATTAATAGGAACAAAAAAGAGGAGAAATTGAATGTATGTCCGTACGTAGCAGTTGAGAAGAGCATGATCGCAAAGGAACATGTATAGTTTACTTATAACAGCTAGAAATGGAGAGAGCGACATAGCATGAAGCCACGCAGAATTAGCCGTAATGTAATTTAAAGTAGTACTTAAGAGAAATATGTATGACGCATATGATCTGTGAGAGCGTTTATAATATCTCGTAAATCGTGCATCAGACTATGTTAGACCGTACAACTATAATTAGAGCGTGACAAGACGCAACTATATGCGATTCTTAAGGAAATAATTGCTGCAGTGATAATGATCAATAGTAAATAGAATTTATTATATCTAGAGGATCATTCGATTCTTATTATAATCCTATAAGTAGATACTACTAATTCAGTTTCTTAATACGTATTATGTGATTTGTCACTATAATTATTATAAAAATTTAGATACGTAGAGTATGGGACGTTCAGTTCTAGAAGGTAAGAAAAATAGATAATATTTTTATTGATATAATTACTATATAATATATAAGATTATAATAAATTATAATATATTAGTATGATTATAAATAAATAGTTATTTCATATAGTATTATATAATATTTATTATACTATCAATATATATTACATAATATATATTATTATATGTATACATTAGTAATTATTTATGCTATTATATAGTTCATTATAATAATATGTATTAATAGTCAAGTGGTCGTAAATCACAGCATAGTAGGGCACAGGGGCAATGTGCACCCCCGAAATTTCTAGCACACTATTATATTAATTTACAGTATTAACTATCTATCTGTTAATAATATATATAATTTGCATATTTAAATTAATTTATTAGTATATATTCGTCCGCTGTACAGGCGAACATATGATACAATTAAATGTCACCCTATTAGTTAAAAGATCTAAACTATGTAAGCATTCATAGTAGAAAATGCACAACACATTATAGAATTTTTCAGACATCATTATTTTAGTATAAAAAGTTTACAACAATCTGTTGTGATTTGTATAATTGAGAATTTGTTTGTGGAATAAAATATTTCCAATAATATATACGGAAACAATATACGTGAGCATATCAGTCCAACTAGACATATTTATCTGCTAGATCTCTATTCCATTCTTAATAGCCAGATTTGGAATATAATAAATTCATAGTATCAGTGATAGTGAGAGAGTTTTGTAAAGTATGAAAGTATAAGAAATTGAGATCTTCTTCACCTTGCAATTATTTAGTCTGCCATATTCGAATTTATGTTAATGTTCTAAACTATGGAACGATAAGAAAGTAATTGCGAACGGTAAACTATCTCTTTAAAAACAGACGACTCGCGAGAGAGATACAGGCGTAACTACGATAGCACTCTTAGAGAACTCGCCAGAATAAGGGAGGTTCTAGTGGAGAGGGATGGTGGACCTATGGCTACTGAGCTACCGCTACTAAGACTGTCCACACAGTATCAGAGCAAATGAGCTCATCTACATCTAGTTTAACTTGTGTATAAGACATCACATAATATTTCGAAAAGTAAATTGCTATCTTTTAGATATGTGAATTACGGCTAGGATATTTTATTCTGTGCGTTTTTACTAGCTCATAGCATGGTAAGATAAATATCTTATCGACACATGTGAAAGATACATCTGAAAAGGATTTACTTATATCAGAGAATTTAACTATTTGAGATGAAAGATTTACTGGAAATGTTACGAAATTAATTGAAAAAATACTGTAAAGTTATTTATATTCGCATTTAATTCTCTTGCACTACCTTCTGTCTATAATAGTTATACTATATAAATTTGTAGATGATTAGATTAATAATATAAACTCGAGACCATGTTGTGATAGTAAAAATTTTAATATTTGATTCTTCACTTTTCTATCATATATATATACTATACTAAACCTATATATATTCTATTATTTATATATATATAATATATAATATATAGTACATATTCTTCTACTAATATCTATATATCTATATACCATATTATATATACCTTATATATAATTAATAACTTACACAACCTAATGTAAAACCCAAATATATAATATATATATAAACTATCTACTGCTCTAATATTTTTATATATATAATATTATAACTATATATATAATATTACATAATATTATATTATATTAAATATGTATATATAATTATACCCTATTTAATTATATATATACATATATATATATATATTCAAAAATATTAATAAGTTATTAATAATCATCAAGAAACGATTTTTTTGTCTGGCCCCCCCGATAAAAATTTCTGGATACGTCACTGTAATGATACTCTTATACTATAGTACTATATAATATACCCGTCATTAGACTCTATTCTATATCACTATAAGGCTTACTATATATATTCTTATATTATATAATCGTATCTAAAATATATACATATATCAGTATATATTCTTACCTATTATATATATATATATAACTATCATATATTTATATATATTATAATTATATATATATTATATAATTTACCTCTTAATGGTAATCTCTGTAGACAGCTTGACCACACATTTTGAGGACATACAAATATTTCTATTTCTCAAAAAAATTTATTTTGTAACGACTGAGTATACTTAGTTTACAAATTACTGCATCTGAAAGAGGGTCTTAATCAGACGAAGCATCATTTGCTTTATTCTATCTAATGAAAAGTGATCTTATTATTACTATCTCTCATGTGTTGATCTTTGGTCTATTTTTGATTTGTTATAATATTCTAATACAAGAATTTACTATAAAAGTTTTAATATATTTATATATAAAATTATAATATATAATCTATATTATATATAATATATAAAAACTTTAAATATTATCTCTAAGAGATATATATAAACATATAATAAAAATCTTAGGATTATGATATCTTTATTTGTTTTCATTTATATTTAATTATTACTCTATTTCGTTTTGTGTGGTCCTTTATTCATCTTTATTATTATATATTGATATATATATATTATATATATATAATATATAATATATACTATATATTATATATCCTAAATCTAATATATAATATACATATATATTACTATAATTAATATATATTTAATATATATATGATCTTATATTATTATATAATAATAATATTATTTATTATCTATCTCATTATTTCTATTATTATTATTATTATTAATATTATTAATTCTTTATTATTATCACAAATATTATTAAATTATTATGAAATATTATTATTATGGAAAACGATTTACTAAGTTTATTGCGTACTTATGTGATTAATCGATTAATTACCTTCTTTTAGTGCTTTACTGTGTTTAATTGGGCAATAATATAACTGACTACTGACATCATTCTCCAGTGCATATTTTAAAAAAAAACACACCAGTCTTTCGGAAGTGTAACCCTTGAAATTATTGAGTGTGATGTGCCTGTACTTCCCATGAAAAAAATAGCAAGCCAATGATGAACTTGTGAGACCAAAAGTTCACTATTTAACTGGGTAATTGACATTAGAGTGCACAGAAGTGAGTTCATTTCGAAGGATCACATTAAGGGATTGTTATTAAAAGAAAACAAATTTGAGTCCATCATTAATGGTCCAAAACAAAGATTGTCGTCATCTGAACACTAAATAAAATCTATTCTAAGCTTGAAAATCGCACTAACTTACGATCGAAGGTAACTATACACCAATAATAAGTAATTTTAATTTTATTTCTTTTTTAATTTAAAATTCAACATTACACTCTTGAAACTTCTCTGCAATTATTTATTTTACATAATAAAGTTGGCTTTGGAGAATTAGACGATTTTGAACTTTTATTGCAAATATCTTTGTTAAACCACAAGAAGCTGTCTACTACAATTGATAGATCAAAGGTCAAGCGGGGTCTGAGCTAGCATTCAATACAGACGTTGAGACATCCAAAAATCATGCGTCAGTACACCACTATACTCTATTCTTCTATATCGTCAAGATATAATCAAAAAGAGTAGAGCTACTGTAGTTGCTTTATTCAAGTAATTTGATTTTATTTAAGTACATAGGTTTAACTTAATAACGTTTGGTGTCACCCAATGAAACTAAACAGAATTACAGGTCCATACAAATATTATTTACTCAAATTTTTAATATAGTTTAGACTTCATTTAAGTCATAGATCATTGTTAACTTCAAATATTTTTGCTTCTTGATTTCTACTACATGACATTGGGCCTATTGACATTGTGGAGTCTGAATTCTTTGCCGGGTTCCTGTCCTACCTGAACTCTGCTTTCCACCCTCTCTCCAGAAAAAAAAGTGATGAGGATCTTGATGTCATATATAAAATGGGGGAAGGCTGATTTAACTAACATTATCAAGTAAGTTCAGTATGTGGCACAGCCGCGACAGCTGACTGGTAACAACAGAGATTTCTGGGCATGATGGTTCATTGGATTAATGTGAATACTTTGAAAAGAGATAAGGCTGTCCTTGCTGTAGAGAGTATCTGTGTCTCAACGCAGCTATCAGTCTTAGGCAACAAAATTAAAAATAACTATTAAACTATTGATAATAATGGGGGATTAATAGTTCATTAAAAATCAATATGAAATAAGAACGTAAATGCTTGGAAAAAAAAATTATAGCTCAAAATTAATAAGGAAACAAATAAATTAAAAAAAATTATTTCTCAAATTTTTCTGCATTACAGCGGATAACGCTGCATTCTGTGCACGTGCCTTTCAGGATGGATGCTCCATCAAAACGGGTTGACGAAGAGGCAAGAAACAAGGTTCTGATGCAAGATTGTGGTTACGCTCGAAGAGATGGAGCAACATTAATGACAACAGAGGTCTTCAGACAAGCCTCTCTCAGACTAGAACAGCATCTGCTTATAACGATAGTGAATGCCTCTATTGAATGTGCTACTCAGAAACATCCGCTCGTGCATATTCCAACATGTCACCAACATTAATCTGTACTAGAGGATGATTTATCAATGTTCCGACGCTGGTCCTCTGGTGCCAAGGATCCGGGATCTAATAAGAACGACTTAGCACAAGAGGCACAGGCATTTGTGATTCCTTAAAACAGGAAAGCTAACAACTTATGCGAGTAATCAAAAGACTTTGGAACAAAGCTTAAAACACCAGTGTTACTCTCTGAATTCCCTATACGATTCTATAAAGAACACTGCTATAAGAAGCCGGTGATGGTCGCAACGCACACAAATCAATAACATTATAGTATGAAAAGCAAAAAAAGCTGTCTTCAGTTATTTAATAGATGTGAAAAGGATGGTTAATTGCTGAGCAAATTGAAATAATGACGCCTATTTATTAGGCTTGTTATGTTGCAGTATGAGAAGAATGCGTACGCGGAGTCCTATTGCCTAATATTCTTCACCCTTCAAGGACAAGATTCGGGAAATGTAACGAGAATGTGGTAAAATTTTAAATCTATAGCTAAACAACTTTAGTCAACTACTTTGCTACAACGCACAGCCAAACAAAGGGAAATGAGAGGGCTTGAGAACCGAGGTTCAGCAGTGACTTGAATTGATTTTGATTTGCTTATGGCAAAGCCTGCACCCTACATATTGCCAAAACCAGGAGTGGTTACATGGCTAAATTAAGGGATGTACACGAAGCAAATAGGTCAAAGAACCATGTTGATGAGTAAACGTGAGAGTATAGAGAGCATGATAATGGAGACTATATGATTATAGTATGATTAATAAGGATAATATATGGATCACATATATATTAGTAATATATATATATATACACCATCCCTAATCACTATATATATATCGAAGTTGTGATACTCTAAAATAATAGTGTATTAAAAATTGAATGAAATCTTGAATCGAAACCACATGGGCCACTGAAGGTGAGTGATGGGAATGAGTCTGGAAGTGATCCCATTTATGGTTGAGTCTTATTTTTTATAAGTTCTGGAATCAAACGTTAACGCATCTCTGATTATATATAGTATACATACTTATATATTAATACTATATATTAATACATAATAAATAAATATAATAATATATGTATTATATTATTGTTATAAATATGTAATAGATACATTAATATTAAGTATAATATATATTACCTATAATAATATATATATAACTATAATTATATATATCTAATATATTAACATCAAAACATATATTTAAAGTTATATATAATTATTACTAAATATATTGTACACCTTAGAAATGCTAATCTAATAATATATATATATCTTCTTATAATAGACTATGATCTATCTTAATTATTCATTATTATAACTATAAATATATCATATATAATTATATAAATAACTAAACATATTTGTACTACTATATTACAAAACATAATTTATAAATAAGCAATATATATTTCCACTATGATAACTGACATAATGTTCAAATGAAACTTCAAAAGGATTGAGATTCTTCGATTAACTATCATTTTCTAATAATTTCAGAAACTGAAAAGGCCTCATATATCCAGACAGACAACCTGTTCTGGAGATTAATTGGGAACAAACCTTGGATAAGCTGTGTGCTTGCAATTAGGTAAATGCTTCACCTCACGAGTTACCACTTGTTCATCTAGGAAACATGTTTCCGTGGAATACACAGGAGGTCTGGGTGGAACTTGTTGTTAAGGTATAGATTACAATTCACCCTTATACTATCAGCGGCCGTTGAGAGGTTGTTTATTAGTATCGAGGTACTCTCGAGAGAATTCATTACAGAGGCAAAGTAGAGGCACTCACCTGGCTTATCCAGCTACTTCTTTGAAAAATTTATCTTTTATATAAGAAGTGGAATATGACCCTATTCAGACAACTAGCTAAAGAGGAAAGGGCGAGGAAAATTCACATGAAATACTTTAGATATTACCATTAAAGGAAGTCTCTTGCTACACTCACATTCTTTGTATATCATATCTACTTTGTCTTACCTACAATAACCCGCTTTCAAAGACTTACTATAACAGATTGCTTTTTACTGCTAATCTGTCGCTTTCTTTATTTTTACAGTCACTTTCTTAATTACGATCACCACTCACCAATATTCTGTCTTATTAAAGAGATATTATAGATTTGCGGTACATGTGACTGACTTTATGCTTTTGCTTGACTAAACTTTTTGATAATTAAACTCTGTGCGCTTCTTGTTCAGTTATGCGTTGACTTCAAGTTTTTTCACACTTCTGCGCTTTCGTGCGTTGATGCGCTGTATAAAATTAAAATTTGCGCTATCCAAACACTCTGCTTAATATATTTAATTATATTAATATATATATAACAATTATATAATATACTATATATTAAATACTAATATATATTATATATTATGTATAAATAATATATATACATATAATTATATATATTAATTTATATGTTATAATATTATTATATAAATGAATCTATAATATAAGAGGGGAATTATTTTATGTACATATCACAATTAATATAATATTAATTAAATATTGACTTCAGGGATATCCGTACAACATGCTTTGAGAGATAATATTTAAACAACAAACACATTTAAAATACTTTTAATATATTAACAAATTTAAAACTGATAAATTTAAGACGAGCTTTTCGTTACAAATAACCTTTCCATAAAAGTCATATCTAAAATTCCACAATAATAGAAAGCAAAAACATTTATATAAAATAGTTTGAAATATGAATAATACTTAAGTTGATATTGTTGGTTCGTCGAATAACAGACTTTTGTAGAAAGAATGCTGAAAGTATTATTCCATAAATATCCATTATTTAGAATCGAATCGATCTGCTACTTCCAAGAGCAACTGTTGTAATTTGGGGAGATTGTAGAGACAAAAGGCTTTAAGGCTTCCGATGCATTTTTTCTTTTTATTTGTATTTTGTTTATTTTCTATGTTTATTATAATTTTTATTATTAGAGATGTGATATTGGTAGGTTTTTTTTGATTATATGACTATTAGGTGTGTAGACAGCTTGGAATTTTCATAAATGATTATAATCAGAGGATGCAATAGTTAGTGGTTTGTTTTTTCTGCGTGTGCATAGTCTATAGTTTTCGCGCTAATAGTTACTATGCAAGTGTTGCAGGGGAATTTATTGTAATAAGGAACAGGGTGGCATATTGAAGCTAGTTTTATTTGATTTGGGGTAGGATTTACACTTTTATCTTGATATATAAAGATGATATTGTTTGGATAGGGAATCAAGACTAAGTATGATGATTATGGGTAAATAATGTATTTATTTATATTAGTGGATAAGATTAGTAGTTAATGATGCTGGTATTATTACGGAGGGAGCGATGAGTTTATAATATTATTCTTAGTATAATCATATTGTTAGTTACTTGAGTTTGTATTAGCCTTAGAGTTTAATTACTGAATTATTTTTTTCCTTGCTTTTTTGTAGGTAATTTTTTTAATTGTTATTAGATATTTGTTAAATTATTAATACAAAAAGCTAGTATTTATTATATTTAATTATTGTATGTTTCTGATATTGTAAGAAGTGCAAAATGGGTAAGCAGATATATGTTAAATGCACGTGAGGTATATATATAGAGGATGTAAAGTTGATTGTACCTATTTTCTGCTGTTGGTCGTGTGATATTGAAAGTCGAACTACCATGATATGTAGGAAAATATCGATAAGCGAAGGATTAGAGTTATGTTGGGATTTTCCACTTGAATAGAAACTAGTAGGATAATAATTAACTAAAAAATTTAATAAGAGGGTTTAGTATTAAGTATGGTCTAGATAATTAAAAGTAAAGTATCTAGAATTAAGGGATTAGTAATCTGTCGGTTTAGAGGATTTCCCATGGTTTATGATTCGTATGTCCAGTAAGTCTGTTTAAAGGCGTGATTGATGTAGATTTGTAGTGATAGTAAAGAGAATGTTATGGATTGGTTGCGTTCTAGGAGGTGATTGTATCATGGTCAAAGACAAAGATGGGGTAAATACA
>JABUQX010105558.1:0-5000 GCA_015478945.1 Trachelipus rathkii
AAGGAGGGGGATTTTAATTTATTTTAATTTTATTTATTAAATTATTTTGTTTTAAAACTTTTTTATTTATTTATTTTAATTTTTTATTAAATTATTTTGTTTTAAAACTTTTTTATTTATTTATTTTAATTTTATTTATTTAAAATATTTTGTTTTATTTTTTTTTTTTTTTTTTTTTTATTTAAAGTTTATAATTTTTTTTTTTTTATTTAAAAATATATATTTTTATTTTTTTTTTTTTTTTTATTTTTTTGTTTCTTTAAACATTTTGTTTTTATTAAAAATTTATTCTTTTTATTTTTTTATAATTTAAAAAATTTGCATTTTTTACACAACATATACTAAAGCAGTAAATCAGTAATAGTCAATCAAACCCTCCAGCCACCCTCCTAACCATTCGGGATCCATTGATCTATTGATCTATTGATCTATTGATCTATTGATTAAAGTCATATTTTTATTAAAATTGTTATGTTTTACATACCCTAAAGCAGTAAATCAGTAAAACTGTAAATCAAACTGTATCCAGCCACCCTCCCCATCCACCCCGTGATCTATTGATCTATTGATCTATTGATTCAGGTCATATTTTGTATAATATAACAAAACTTTTATTTATTTTTGTTTTGTTTCTTTAAACATTTTTGTTTTTTACTAAAAAATTATTCTTTTTATGTTTATAACTTAAAAAATTTGCATTTTTACATACCTTAAAGCAGTAAATCAGTAAATCAAACCACCCACTCTATCCTCCTACCCATCCATGATCTATTGATCTATTGATTCAAGTCATATTTTGTATAACATAACACAAAACTTTATTTATTTTTGTTTTGTTTCTTTAAACATTTTTTTGTTTTACTAAAAAATTTATTCTTTTTATGTTTATAACTTAAAAAAATTTGCATTTTACTACATACCCTAAAGCAGTAAATCAGTAAATCAGTAAATCAAACCACCCACTCTATCCTCCTACCCATCCATGATCTATTGATCTATTGATCTATTGATTCAAGTCATATTTTGTATAACATAACACAAATAAATTCTTTGCTGTAGCTGGTGTTGTTGAAATGACGCATTCGTTGTTGCATTTGTTGCAGTTGTTGATGTTGTTGTTGTTGAAATGCTGCGTTTGTTGTTGTTGTTGTTGTTGTTGTTGTTGTTGTTGTTGTTTGTTGTTGTTGTTGTTGTTGTTGTTGTTGTTGTTTGTTGTTGTTGTTGTTTGTTGCTGTTGTTGTTAAATATATCAAACGTTCAAGTTAAATGAAAATATACAACACTTTTTCAAACATATCTCTAAAATATTAATGTTAATTTTACATTAACATTGTAATATTGAAAACTAAACAAAAATATATCTCATCCTAGCCTAACTGACATACAACATTCATTAACAAGGTAACTAAATTAGAAGTTTTAATTACCAGCAGAAGTCATCAATAGCAATCTCATTCTTTTATAAGCACAAGCCGTGCCGCAACAAAATATTATTATTTTAATTTTTATTATTATTATTTATTATTATTTATTATTTATTATTATTTATTATTTATTATTATTTATTATTTATTATTATTATTATTATTATTATTATTATTATTATTATTATTATTATTCCACATAGATCTCACAATACCAATAATGCGTGCGATCACTTTGCCTCCAGGTCCACAACTAGAACATTGGTAGGTAAATTGCTCTCTACCAGACACCTAAACATTACGTAATCTTGTTACGCTCAAGGTTAACCAATCAGAGAACTGTATTTGCTATGCCATCACGGGCAGCCAATGAAATTCGAGGAATGACTCATTAATCTTAATATCTTTTGACACATGAGAAGGGTGACGAGATTTATTACTTTGTTCCCCTTATGTCCTTACTTAACATCTGTTTTTATCTTAAACAGTAGTTTTATTATTATTATTATTATTATTATTATTATTATTATTATTATTATTATTATTATTATTATTATTATTATTATTATTATTATTATTATTATTATTTTTATTATATCAACTATATATGTATATGAACATAACAAATCTAACATACCACGCACACACACACACACACACACACACACACACACACACACACACACAATAATTATAGACACTTTACTTAATACATTAGCCTGGCAATCATCGTACTAACTTACTGATCACATGACTGCTATTTCTATGATGTTAGCAGATTATTCATACGTGAGGTATGTTAGATTTGTTATGTTCATATACATATATAGTTGATATAATAATAATAATAATAATAATAATAATAATAATAATAATAATAATAATAATAATAATAATAATAAAACTACTGTTTAAGATAAAAACAGATGTTAAGTAAGGCCCTAAGGGGAACAAAGTAATAAATCTCGTCACCCTTCTCATGTGTCAAAAGATATTAAGATTAATGAGTCATTCCTCGAATTTCATTGGCTGCCCGTGATGGCATAGCAAATACAGTTCTCTGATTGGTTACCCTTGAGCGTAACAAGATTACGTAATGTTTAGGTGTCTGGTAGAGAGCAATTTACCTACCAATGTTCTAGTTGTGGACCTGGAGGCAAAGTGATCGCACGCATTATTGGTATTGTGAGATCTATGTGGAATAATAATAATAATAATAATAATAATAATAATAATAATAATAATAATAATAATAATAATAATAATAATAATAATAATAATAATAATATTTTGTGCGGCTGTGTATAGTAAGAATGAGATTGCTATGATGACTTCTGCTGGTAAGTTGAAACTTCTAATTTTAGTTACCTTGTTAATGAATGCTGTATGTCAGTTAGGCTAGGATGAGATATATTTTTGTTTAGTTTTCAATATTACAATGTTAATGTAAAATTAACATTAATATTTTAGATATTTTGAAAGTGTTGTATATTTTCATTTAATTTGAACGTTTGATATATTTAACAACAACAGCAACAACAACAACAACAACAACAACAACAACAACAACAACAACAACAACAACAACAACAACAACAACAACAACAACAAACGCAGCATTTCAACAACAACAACATCAACAACTGCAACAAATGCAACAACGAATGCGACATTTCAACAACACCAGCTACAGCAAAGAATTTATTTTATGTTATGTTATGCAAAATGATACTCGAAATCAATAGAATCAATAGAATCAATAGATCAATAGATCATGGATGGTAGGAGGGTAGAGTGGGTGGTTTGATTTACTGTATTTAACTGATTTACTGCTTTAGGGTATGTAAAATGCAAATTTTTTTAAGTTATAAACATAAAAAGAATAATTTTTTTAGTAAAAACAAAAAAATGTTTAAAGAAACAAAACAAAAATAAATAAAAGTTTTGTGTTATGTTATACAAAGTATGACTTGGATCAATAGATCAATAGATCAATAGATCAATAGATCATGGGAATGGGTAGGAGGATAGAGTGGGTGGGTTTGATTTACTGATTTACTGATTTACTGCTTTAAGGTATGTAAAAATGCAAATTTTTTTAAGTTATAAACATAAAAAGAATAAATTTTTTAGTAAAAAAAAATGTTTAAAGAAACAAAACAAAAATAAATAAAAGTTTTGTGTTATGTTATACAAAATATGACTTGAATCAATAGATCAATAGATCAATAGATCAATAGATCAAGGGATGGAGGATGGCTGGATACAGTTTGATTTACAGTTTTACTGATTTACTGCTTTAGGGTATGTAAAACATAACAATTTTAATAAAAATATGACTTGAATCAATAGATCAATAGATCAATAGATCAATAGATCAATAGATCACGGATTGTTAGGAGGGTGGCTGGATCAGTTTGATTTACTGATTTACTGATTTACTGCTTTAGGATATGTAAAAATGCAAATTTTTTTAAGTTATAAACATAAAAAGAATAAATTTTTTAGTAAAAACAAAATAGTTTTAAAGAAACAAAAAAAAAAAATAAAAAAATTAAAAATATATATTTTTAAATAAATAAAACTAAAAATTAATAAACTTTAAAAAAAAAAAAAAAAAAAAAAAAAAAAGTTTAAAACAAAAAATTTTAAATAAATAAAATTAAAATAAATAAATAAAAAGTTTTAAAACAAAATAATTTAATAAAAAATTAAAATAAATAAATAAAAAAGTTTTAAAACAAAATAATTTAATAAATAAAATTAAAATAAATAAATAAAAAAGTTTTAAAACAAAATAATTTTTTAACCAAAAAAGTAATGTAATAAATTTTGCAAAATATAATAAAAGTTTTATTAAACGAACTTATTTTCATGCCCTAATTATACAAAATGAATATTCGTAATATGACTTGAATCAATAGATCAATAGATCAATAGATCACGGAATGGTTGAGGAGGAGGAGAGTAGTTTGATTTACTGATTTCTGATTTACTGCTTTAGGTATTAAAATGCAATTTTTTTTAAGTTATATAAATAAAAAGAATAAATTTTTTAGTAAAAACAAAATGTTTAAAGCAAGCAAAACAAAAATAAATAAAAGTTTTTGTGTTATGTTATACAAAATATGACTTGAATCAATAGATCAATAGATCAATAGATCAATAGATCACGGTTGGTGGAGGGTGGCTGGATACAGTTTGATTTACTGATTTACTGATTTACTGCTTTAAGGTATGTAAAATTGAAAATTTTTTAAGTTATAAACATAAAAAGAATAATTTTTTAGTATAAAAACAAAATGTTTAAGAAAACACAAAACAAAATAATAAAAGTTTTGTGTTATACAAAATATGACATAAATGACTTGAACTCAATAGAATCAATAGATAATAGATCAATAGATTCCGTTTTGGTAAGGAGGGTAGAGTGGGTGGTTTGATTAGCTGATTTACTGATTTACTGCTTAGGGATGTAGAAATGCAAATTTTTTAAGTTATAAACATTAAAAAATAATAAATTTTTTTAGTAAAACAAAAATGTTTTAAAGAAACAAAAAAAAAAAAAAATAAAAG
>JABUQX010105558.1:10000-12500 GCA_015478945.1 Trachelipus rathkii
TTTATATTTATGCGAGAGAGAGAGAGAGAGAGAGAGAAGAGAGAGAGAGGAGAGAGAGAGAGAGAGAGAGAGAGAGAGAGAGAGAGAGGAAGGCAGAGTAACAATTAAAGGTAGAGAGAGACAGAGACAGAGACAGACAAAAAGACAAGCAGGAAAACAAACAGACAGGCAAGCGGACAAAAGAAAAACAGCCAAAGGAACAATGAGAGACAGATAAAGACCAGTCAAAGACAAGGAGGGAAACAGAGCCAGACAAAAAGACAAACAGAAAAACTAACAGAGAGAGAAGCAGTCAAACAAACAGACAAACATAAAGGCGAGCAGACAAACAAACAAAGAGAGACAGACTAAGACAGACAGACAAATAGACAGACAAAAAGACAAGCAGGAAAACAAACAAACAGGCAAGCGGACAAAAGAAAAACAGCCAAAGAAACAATGAGATAACAGAGAGACAGATAACATTTTAATACTGTCTGAGACCCAGCTAGCCAGGGATTCTTTTTCAAATAAACTTAATATCTCCAACTATAACTTTTTCTATATTTCCGACTAAATGGTGGAGTCTGTGCCTATATAAATATTAACACTCCTGTAACACGTCTTGAGAACCTTGAATCTCCTAACTTCGATGTTCTATGGCTTAAAATCTTTCTCCCTACTACTACCATTATCTTGTGTTTCTGCTATTGCTCCCCTAACGGAACAGATTTTCACCTCCTTTTTGAAATATCTTACTACTTCTCATGAGACTGTTACTTCTTCTCATCCAATGCTGAGATCCTCTATTTAGGAGATTTCAATGTACACCACACTGAGTGGTTGGGCTCCTCTCATATTAATACAGGTGGGGAGGAGGCCAAAATATTCAGTATTCTCAACATCTGGAACAGTTAATTAAAGAACCTATACATATACCAGATCGTCCTAACCACTTCTGAACACGCTTGGTTTTATGTTTCACACTACTTCTTCTCGATATTAAATACACCATTTTTTCCTCCCTATTGGTAACTCCTGACCACAATCTGTAGCTCTTCAAATATAATGGTTTTATTCCAGCACTTCACGCATGCCCCAAACGTACTTTCTGGCACTTTAATCGGGCTAATTGGGGGGGCATTGCGATCGTTTCTTTGCTAACTATTTTTGGAATGAATCCTGCTTTGACTCGGAGGACGCTTTGGTCACTGCTGAAAATGTAGGGGCCGTAATCATCGAGGGGATGAGCGGGTTCATTCTATCTTCAAATAAATCTATTTCTCCCCAAAATCCCATGGTTCAAATGGAGAATGTTTTCTCGCTCCATTTAGGAGAGAGACATTGCCTATAGGGCATGGAAAAACTCTCGTTTCCTATCACTCTTACGAAATTTCCATTCTGCCTCGATCGTTGCAGGCTATTATTCCGACAGGCTAAGCGCGCATTTTCACTAAAAGAAAGTGCGACAACCTCCTTCACTCTCCTACTGATAAAAATTTCTGACCTCTTGCCAAATCTCTAATAACTTTTGTAAATCTGCCTTTCCTCTCTTATTCGCTCTGACGGATCTGTAGCTAACTCTCCTACTGAAAGGTTATCTCTTCGGCCTCCTTTTTTCATCTAATTCTAGCCCTGGACGATTCCGGCATCCTTCCTCCTGCTTCTTCTCCTCTCAGGTTTCCTATGCCTTCTTTCCCGGATTACGCATGAATCGGTGCATAGGATCTGAGATCTATGAAGGTCAGGAAGGCTAGTGGCAGGATGGAAATTCCTCCCCGTGTTTGAGGGAGTGTGTTCTTGAGAATGGCCCCTATCTTCGTTCACTCTTTTCTCTATTGCCTTAATTATCTAGTACATCCTTCAGTGCTGTATTAGCGCGCATATGTCCAGCCAATACCGAAAAAGGGTGCCGCTCTGATCCTTCCAACTATCATCCTATAGCTCTAACTTGTATTCTATAAAATCTTTGAAACCCTTCTTAACTCTCATTTCCTGAATCATCTGGATTCTCATTCCCTTCTTTCAGATTACATAATCAGTATGGCTTTCGACGCTTCGAGGTCAACTGGAGATACACTTTCCTCATTTACAGATTTACTGTATGTTCACTTGCCCTTAGGAACTATGGAGTCTTGTGTGATGGCGCTAAAACATATCAAAAAGCTTTTGACCAAAGTATGACATCCGTCATTACTCTCTAACCTCCTTCCTTTGGGTTCCCTCCCTCTCTTTGCTTACTCTTGTCCAGTTTTCTCTCCGATCGCTCCAATCAAGCACTCGTTGATGGAGGCGCCTTCTTCCTCCTTTCCTGTTAAATGTGGTATTCCTCACGGTTCTATGTTCTATCTCCAACTTTTTTCTTACTTTTCATTAACGATCTCCTCAGCTTCAATTTTAACTCTGTTCATTCTTATGCCGATGTCTCAAGGCTCCATTCTTCCACTCTTTTCAAACTGTGCTCCCAGTTTTGCTTGTAGAGCAACCTCTCGTCTTCAGCTTTCGGATTCTATTTTTGCCG
>JABUQX010105558.1:17500-52444 GCA_015478945.1 Trachelipus rathkii
AAATATATATATATTATATATATATATATATATATATAATATATATATATATATATATATATATATATATATATATATATAATATATATATATATATATATATATTATATATATATATATATATATAATATATATATATATATATATTTATATTAATCTAATGAACCACGTATTATTTACAAACGCACGAAGCTAAGATTGAAAAACGATTCATGATGAAACAGCAGAACATGATATAAGCACGGAAACAAGACTAAATAAATATATTTCAATCTGAAATTTATGTTCGGTTTCTCTCCACTACAGTTAAAGGATTCATCTTTGGGGAATCAATCCTTTTTTCTTTTGAGATTTTGTATTCATTCAAAACACTTTAACAAAAATCTATTCTGTGTCATCATTACAACTTGATATTATGAGTATTCATGGTTCAAAACAGAGTTGTTGGCTTGAGAGTGTTGAAGGTTGTTTATTTTTGCAGTTTAAATTCTTTAAGGATCTGTCAACAGATGTATCTTTTCCATATTCTGAAGAAAGTCCTTACATTGTTTTGTTATTCTTTGATCTCTTTCAAAACTAAGAGGTTTGTAAAAAATGTTCCCTTTATATCGAGCATCTAGATACATTGCGATGGAATACAAGAAATTTCTTTCCAAATTATCAATCTTCGAGTTAACTCTGAATTTATTGTTTGTAAAGCTGAATTAGTTTCATCTTCAGCCTCGAAATCTGAGGTCTGGTGAAGAGTTTTTAACGACACAATAAAAGGAATTACTTGTGATATAGAGGACGAATGAAAGCTTAATTTTTTAGTAATCTCTTCAAATATCTCCAATAGGGTAATACATTTTTCAATTAGTATAAAATCAAAACTAGTAAGTTGTCTTATCTTAGAAGTATTTGAGGAGTAAAGACAAACCGAATACATTTAAAAAAGAATAACTTGCCTGACAACCGCAATTGCGGTTGTGAAGACCAGGGACAAACCGTGGTTGCGGTGTCAAAAAGTGTTGTGGTTGCTTCTGCATTTTGCGGTTCGGTTGCGCTATCGGCATCAATCACTAATATATATATTATATATATTATTATATTTATATATATAATATATATATATATAATATATATATATATATATATATATATATATATTTCTTATATAAGATAAATTTAGATATATAGATTAATATTTATTTTCGTTTGTATTCTATTGTATATATAATTATGTATATATATATATATATATATATATATATATATATATAATATATATATTATATATATATATTATATATATATATATATATATATATATATATTAATTTACTAAAGTATAGTAATATATTTAATTTTGTAATTTTAATTTTTATTGTAATTATTAAAGACTAGTACTCTTGGGAGGCAAAGGCTATTATTATTATGAGAGGAGAAACAAAGCTTCTCTGACCGTTATGTGTATTATTATGTACGGTAAAAAGGCTATTATTATTATGAGAGGAAAAACACTATGTTTATTCCTTTTTGTATGTTATTTAAAATTGAAACAGCCAATAGAACGTCTCTCTCCTCCCGGCGATATCTGAAGCCAAAAGGGAGGGAAGACGCGAGTTAGTGAGGCTGAGACAACAAAGCCATCAACAAGTGTCCCGGGCATCGCCCGGGCACACAAAATATCTTATTTTTTGTAATAAAATTAAAGGTGTTAGATTATTATTAATGTTCTTATAAAGAAGATCTCTTGTAAGTGTCAGATTTGATACGTAGTATTGATCACAAGTGAAATAATAAGATATAAAAATTAGAGAGAGTGGTGAATAACACCTAGCAAAGTACATCGAAGCACTATGACCTTCGCCCCTTTGCCAATCATTCTAATAAATATAATATTGGGATTTGAGTACTCACGAAAATGTATTTGAAGGATCAATGATCCAGTCCTTATTTATTATATAAAATAAAAATTATCTATTATGAACTGTGAAAAATAACAATATAAAAAGAATGTTAATAAAAGAATAACATCAAAATCTATTTAATACACCTTCCATCTTATTAATTAGTTGTACCCGGGAGGTGAGGGATTTAATTTTCCTATGTTAAATTGATTGAACTGAAGTGATTTGTCTAAGTGCCCCAAATGTACCATATTTTGTCTAGTGCTAAATTATATTTCTAATATAATAATAATAATAATAAAATAACGCGGTGATAATGAATGAAAGTGGCTAGGATTATCTAAACCCAAGTGAAGTTATTAAAAAAAAAAAAAAAAAAAGAAAAAAAAAAAGTAAGTCTTGAGGTTCAATATTGATAATGATAAATGATAATGATAACGTGAAGAAAATTTCTTTTTTAAAAAAAGAAAAAAAAAAGAAAAATAAACAGATACAAAAAAAAAAAAAAAAAAAAAAAAAAAGATCTTCCAATGAAGGCCGATACCAGAAAGCTTAGTCCTGCTATTATATGGGGGAGGGGTAGAGGAAAAACTCCCCACAATTGAGACCTCCAAAAGGCACGTAAGCAAAAGCTTTCTCTAAAAATGTGAAACTTAAGAAAAGAAAAAGAAAAATAAAGTCTCGGTGATGAAGACGAGGCCTATATAAAGAAACTTGTGAAGGGTACGAAATAACCCAAAAGTTAAATTCGCCTCTATGCTGTAACAAACTATAGCTCAAAATGGCCTGTCTGTTAAAGCACCTAAGCCACTCGTAACGTTGTTCAGAGAATACAGGAAAGAACATAGAAATTCTTCTCCCGCGCAAATGGTATTTTGTTTTTGTAGTGAAAATTTAATCTGGTAATTATTTTGTTTTATTAAAAAGTAATTAAAATATATTATAATACGGAAACATATTGATGTTGTAAAATGATGGAAAATCAGATAGACTTCTTTTGGTTATATAATAATTAGAAGAATCTTGTGTATATTTAAATAAACTTGTGTTTACAATGTGTAATAAGGATTTGGGTATCCCCCAACATTCTTAATCTTATCCCCCAAAAAGCGGGAGGGAAAGAAGGTTGAACTTGTAAAGTTGTAACTAAAACTTTAAGAAATGCTTGTAATACGGGTACCGAAAAAAGGTCTTCCGTGAAACTTGATAATAAAAATTTCCTTTTTTTTAGGAAAGAAAGTGTAAGTTTGTATTTTTAAGAGTAACAAAAATTTATATTTTAAATTGCGAAAAATGTAGAACAAAGAAACGCTTGTAAGACGGACTTTTTAGGAGATCCGTTATTATTCATATGATAAAAATTCCTTCTTAGAGGAAGAAAATTTGTAACTGGGTATTTTTAGGAATAGTAAAATTTATATTTTAAAATTTCGTGTGAAGCGGCCTTGTAAAAGTGACCGTTATATGATATAAGAAATATTCCTTTTCAGAAATGAAATTGGTAATTGTTTTTAAGAATAAGAAAATTTATAGTCTAAAACATTTTTATGAGGTCTTTAAGATCGGGTTTTAAATGCATGACGGGAATTCCCATATTTTAAAAATTATTGTATTTTATTTATTGATTTTAATAATTAGATTAGGATGTTCGGTTCCTCTGATGAAAAAATTTAATAAAATTATTATAATTAGTAATTTACGAATTTATTTTATGTGCTATTAGGAAGATATGTCTGATCAAAATTATTTTTATAATATTTTATGTTGCCGTCTAATTAATATATTTTTTCGAATTAATGTGAAATCATATTTAAAATTTAGCTGAAATAACGAGAGAAATATAACTGTCGTGGTACCCTAAGTGGGAGGAGCTATGAGCTCTTGTGTCCTCTGACGTCATCACGAGAGGGTGCAGTTCTAAAGGCAGGCGATATAGGCGTTTAAACAAAAAAAAAAAAAAAAAAAAAAAAAGTTGAGTTTATCAGTAAAAATGAAATAAATTCTACGGAATATTTTTGCCGACTTAAAATTTTTTAAAAAAATGTATTTTTTTTAGAATTGAAGGCTGGGTGTTCTTGCTTGCTCGGGATTCACCATGATGTACTAAGTATAAGTTACTATATAAAAATAAATGCTATTATAATTTTTATTGTAATTTACTAAAGCTAGAACTCTTGGGAGGCAAAAGCTATTATTATGATAAGAGTAGAAACAAAGCATGTCAGACAGTTATGTATTCATTATGTACGGTAAAATTTACTTACATCTTATAAGATCACACACATAACTATGTTTATTCCTTTTTGAATATTATTTAAAATTGAAACAGCCAATAGAACGTCTCTCTCCTCCCGGCGATATCTGAAGCCAAAAGGGAGGGAAGACGCGAGTTAGTGAGGCTAAGACAACAAAGCCATCAACAAGTGCCCAGGGCTTGGTCCCTGGCACACTAAAATATATTTTTGTAATAAAATTAAAGGTGTTAGATTATTATTAATGTTCTTATAAAGAAGATCTCTTGTAAGTGTCAGATTTGATACGTAGTATTGATCACAAGTGAAATAATAAGATATAAAAATTAGAGAGAGTGGTGAGTAACACCTAGCAAAGTACATCGAAGCACTATGACCTTCGCCCCTTTGCCAATCATTCTAATAAATATAATATTGGGATTTGAGTACTCACGAAAATGTATTTGAAGGATCAATGATCCAGTCCTTATTTATTATATAAATAAAAATTATCTATTATGAACTGTGAAAAATAACAATATAAAAAGAATGTTAATAAAAGAATAACATCAAAATCTATTTAATACACCTTCCATCTTATTAATTAGTGTACCCGAGTAAGGGCATGATCCAATATTTTGCTCTGGCGTAGCCTAATTTTCCACCCCCCCTAAAAATGGACATAAAATTCGGAATTTTCAGCCGATTTTGACTATATAAACACCAAAATGTAGCTTTTTTTTGCCCTCTAAAACGTTGTTTTCTGGTGTTTTTCTGTGACTGTAGTCATTCTTTCAGAATTTTCAATTTTTCAAAATCCATGTTTTTGACAATTTTCATATGAACTTTCAGAATTTTTTGGGAAATGACTTCAAACCTGAAATTATTGCATAAGAAGGTCCATTTACCAACAATAGCACTGAGGATTCTCGATATTTTTGATTTGTGTTATTGCTCAGCGTTGTCCAATTTCCAAACGCACCATTTTTTTGAATTTGAAAAGTGAAAAAATTGACTATTTTTTTTTCTACTCATCCGATCAACATTGCAATTTCAGGGCTTGTATAATGGGCAAGATGCATCTTTTTTACTTAAATAATTTTTTTGTATACTCAAAAGAAAATTTTTAAAAAATTTTCAAAAATTTTTTTTTGGAAAATTTATTCCAAGAACAAATCCAAACCTATTGCATATTGCCAGTTATTTATCTAGTAAAAAAGATGCATCTTGCCCAATTGTACAAGCCCTGAAAATTTGATGTTGATCGGATGTGAAGAAAAAAAAATATGTCAATTTTTCACTTTTCAAATTAAAAAAAAATGGGTTTGGAAATTGGACAACGCTGAGCACAAAAATCAAAATATCGAAAAATCATCAGTGCTAATTGTTGGTAATGGACCATTCTATGCATATTTCAAGTTTGAAGTCATTTCCCAAAAAATTCTGAAAGTTCATATGAAAATTGTCAAAAACATGGATTTTGAAAAATTGAAAATTCTGAAAGAATGACTACAGTCACAGAAAAACACCAGAAAACAACGTTTTAGAGTGCAAAAAAAAGCTACATTTGGTGTTATATAGTCAAAATCGGCTGAAAATTCCGAATTTTATGTCCATTTTTAGGTGGGGTTGAAAACTGGGATCAGCCCCCGCAAAATGTTGGATCATGCCTTTTATATCGAGCATCTAGATACATTGCGATGGAATACAAGAAATTTCTTTCCAAATTATCAAATCTTCGAGTTACTCTGAATTTATTGTTTGTACAGCTGATTTAATTCCCTCTTCAGCCTCGAAATCTGAGGTCTGGTAGAGTTTTTAACGACACAATAAAAATTATTACTTGTGATATAGATGACAAATGAAAGCTTAATGTTTTAGCAAACCAGAACTAGTAAGTTGTCTTATCTTAGAAGTATTTCAGGAATAAAGACAAACCAATCCTTATTTTTCGTATTAATAAAAAAAGAAGAAGAGAGGAGCGCAAGTTTTGATAGCATAAGAGAGTGTTTTTAAAAAGATAACTTCCTGACAACCGCAATTGCGGTTGTGAAGACCAGTGACAACCGTGGTTGCGGTTGTCAAAAAGTGTGTGGTTGCTCTGCATTTGCGGTTGCGGTTGCGGCTATTCGATCCATCACTAATATATATATATTATATATATATATATATATATATATATATATATATATATATATATATATATATATATATATATATACTCAACTCAATCATTTTCTATAGATTGAAGATGCCATAATCCTATAATATATAAACTTAAACGAGGTGCTTACGATTGATATCTCATACAAAATCTCACAATACTCATTTTATTCCAACCAAATTTTTATTTCAATATGTAGCGTATTCAATTTTTCAAATGTGGCGTCATTTTTATCACATGGTGTCATTCGGTAACTATCGCTACTTTCTCCGTAAGGCGTACGTGAATATTTATTCCTTTCGATTATTGAGAAATCCAAATCTGCTGTTATTTCGATTTCTAAGCTGGTCAAATTGGGAAACGCTTCGATGATTTTCAGTTTTCTTTGATAAATAATTTGTAGAGGTAACAAACTAAAAACAAAATTAAAAAAGTTCGAAAAGAGCGGCTATGCGGCGCCCATTGCTAAAATGTAATGCCTGCGATATAAGGTCACGGATGTTCTCGAGGGTCTGAGCTTTACGACACCCTGAATTTCCATTCTAAAAAATTATAAAATTTCCAAAAAATTTTTTTTGTTCTATGTGGAAATTGGTGTTTTTGAGGCTTGTTTTCTTGCTAATAGCTGAAAGCAACATAATGAAATTTATAGAGAAGTTAGAACGTAGTACAGACTATAAAAATGTTAATTGTCGGCCCCTTACTTCTTGTGCCTAGAAGGATATTTTCCTTTAAAATTGTTAATTTGTAAATTTTTTTTAAAAAAAAATAAATATATCGGAAACGGCCGCTTTGGTGCTAAAGAAATAATTTATAATTTCAACCTGCTAGGTTCTACAGTTTTGAATATATAAACATGGCAACAAGGCATCTTCAACCTAGGCATGCTATTTTCTGGCCTAAATTCCGTGTTTTTTTATTTTCGGTGGAAAAAATTTCTAAAGGGAACAAAGAATTAAAATTTTGGCACAAATCTATAATAAAGGGTACGTTTTTTTGTGCTAACGCCTTAGCATAGGATTCCTGAAATTGGATTGTTGATGCTTGTTTTCTTGCTACCAGCTGAAAATTGGGAAGAGAAAGAAATTGTACTAGGTTTGGTTTTTCTCCGAAGGATGGTGTTAAATTCACAAAGATCTCCTATCTTCAATTTGAGGAAACAACCATTTTTTATATTCGCCCTTCGTATATTGGTTTTAAAAAAGTTCGTGAATTTAAAACATTTTTATTACTTAAATTTTCACGTGGGCTTTGTTTAATTATCAATGAGATTCATTTTATTGTTTTACATAAAATCGCACATTGCTTTCAGATGTCGTGACAAAACATTTATAGTAAAAATATGCGTTTAAACATAAAAATTTTTAAAAAGTTTAATTTCATAGGAACAATTTTTAAAAAAAGGATCTAAAATATTAAATAGAGTACATTTATATTCAATGAAGGAGCCAAAAATTGACGTTTTCAGTGCTAGAAGTTGGGTAATAAAAAGCCGAAAGTGTATATGAGTTTATTTTAACAATATAGAGTATTGAAATAAATCAAAATTCAAAAAAATACATTGAAGAATAATTTTTTTATTAAGGACTATTCGTTAACTCTTGACAATTTTTATCTTAAGCGTTATTTGCTTCCATTTCTTTTAGCTCTTTCAAAAATTCTTTCAGTTTCGATTTGCTCAAAATAATTTCTTTAAACCTTTTCACTTTAGTCGCAAGTATATCATTTTCTTCTTCAAGAACTCGCCTCGATTTATTCAATCTTTTCATTTTTTCTCGCCGTTCCACAGGCGTTAAACGACTGCTCCTCAATGCATATTTATATCGTGGATGGGGTGCGGCAAAGCTTCGCTTCGCATTTGCTCCCTCGTTACGATGATCGTTGTTTCGATGTGAACTACTTACTATGGAGTTTCTAGGGTTTGTGCTTAAAGACAAACTTGCAACGGGTGAAATACTGAGAGTTCCGTTTGCAATTTGGTGCTCGAAATTAAAATTTACAATAGGGCCCAAAATACGTGCGCAAGCGTTAATCTGTGCCACATTCAAACACACGGGCTTTAAACTCTTATCTTGACCACTTCCAGGAATTCTGACGAGTGAACGTTCTGGTTTTCCTATTTCAAATGAAGGTGCCATTTCTATTTTTCAGTTCAAGGAAGGATTACACTACCTTGCGGGTTTAGTAAAGAGTGCAACTATTTGCCATTATATTTGAGAGTTGATAAAGATTTGAAACCACCTTTTTTTATCTGCAGAAAAAATATTTTTAAATATATAATATATATTATAAATTATAATTATATATATATATATATATATATATATAGTATATATATATATATATATATTATATATATTATATATATATATATATATAATAATATATTATATATATATATATATATATAGTTATATATATATATATATATATATAATATATATATATATATATATATATACTATATATATATATATATATATCTATATATAATATATATATATATATTATATTATATTATATATATTTTCTATTTTTCGTGCGTTACCTTGCGAGAAATCACGTAATTTAGTACTTTGTGGCCATTTTAATAAATTAAATTTTAAAAATTTTTATTTAGTGATGTCATTTATGTTTGTGTGTTAATCAAAATTTAACGCCTTCGTTCCATTTTCAATGCGCTACACTTTAAAAATTAACTTAAAAGCATCCTAAGGGTACCCCCTCGCGTTTCGATCGGGGAACAAAATAACGTTACTTTTTACTTCTCGGGAGATGGTGCAAAATAAATTTTTCGTTTCTTAAGCGATTTTCTTTTTCGAGGGAATCAGAAAATAATAATTACGGTATCTAAGTTTATAAAATGAGTAACCGTTAATGTTAAAAAAAGTATCTAAAATGTGTTTATATTCATTTTGGATGTCAATATTAAGTCACTCACCGAATGTAAATCTGGCGTTTATTTCCAGCTATCGGGTAAATCAAAGGATTTTTTTCCATCTTAATTGTGAAAGAATGGAAATTTGGTGTGTCGGAAAGTTCTGTCTTTCGAGAACCCTGAATGGTCTTATATCACAGACATTACGTATTTGCACTAGGGATGGCATGGCCCGCCTTTTCGCATTCGAACCCACAAATATAACATTCTTGAACAATTCCTTAATTAAGGTAGGAATTTCTAACTAAGGTAACGCATTTAAAATCGAATCCCGTTGATGAAGAGTAAAATCTTCTGTGACTCATTCATTTAAAATGGGGGCCAGGCCTTTAAGTGCTCAGCAATTATGGGATGAGAAAACCGGGTGCTTTAAAAACTAGGCTTCAAGCGTCCTTTTTTTGGAACGTGGATGGCTTAGTCACTTAGTGGATAAACCACCGGTTACTGTTAACTCAGCAACGCGGAGTTCCAGTGTTCGAATCCCACTGATGAACAGTAAAATCTTCTGTGACTCATTTTATAGACTTATATACCGTAATTATTATTTTCTGGTTCCCTCGAAAAAGAAAATCGCTTAAGAAACGAAAAATTTATTTTGCACCATCTCCCGAAAAGTAAAAAGTAACGTTATTTTGTGCCCCGATCGAAGAGCGAGGGGGTACCCTTAGGATATTTTTAAGTTATTTTTTAAAGTGTAGCGCACTGAAAATGGAACAAACGCGTTAAATTTTGATTAACACACAAACATAAATGACATCACTATAATAAAATTTTAAATTTTTAATTTATTAAAATGGTGACAAAGTACTAAATTACGTAGGAATTCTCGCTAAGGTAACGCACCGAAAATGGAAAACATATAATATATATATATATTATTTATACTATATATATATAATATATTATATAATATAATATATATATATATATTATATATATATTATCAGTATATGATATATCATATATATATATATATATATATATATGATTAATATATATAATATATATATATTATATATATATATAATATATATATATAATTATATTATGCGTATTCTTTATTTTTCTTTTTTTATCTGATAACGTAACTTATTATAAAACTATAATTTCGTTCGCACCTTACAAGAGCTCACAAATAACTGATGATGATATATATTTTATTGAGATGGTGTCAAAAATTATTGCTGATTATACGTTAATTTTGATTATCACACAAAAATAGCTCTATTGTATTAAATTGTAAACTTTATATTTATAAAACCAAAAATATTATAAAAAGTATCTTAAATATTATATATATATACAAGAGCTCACAAATAACTGATAATTATGGGTTTGTGCCGAAAATTTAAATTGATTGTTCATTTTAGAAATTTTTTCCACCAGAGATAAAAAAAATAACGGAATTTAGGCCGTAAACTTGCATGCCTCCTTACAGTAGGTCATAACTAATTGATAGATTGAAATTGCATTTACGAATGACCATTATTTTTTTTTCTTCGAATTTTTAAAATTCACCAGGTAACGTTCCCTTTAGTGCTATTTTCGTTTTGTCACAAATTTGATCTTCTTGTTCCCTTTATTAATTAACAAAGAATTTAGGCCAGAAACTTCCCGGTGAAAGATGCCCTATGTACAGGCTTATATTTTCAAACCTGTATATTTAGTGTTCGAAGGCCCATCACCACTCTTGCGACCGGGTGCGCACCCACTAGAAGAGAAATTTTGTTTTTTTTCGGGGGAGAAACCGAAAACTTCAATAACTCATGAATAATTTAAAATATCGTAAAACTAAAATCAGTTGTAGGGTCCTTAGGTACTCCTTATTAGTTTGCGTGGGTATAGGGGGTTCCTGGGATAAGTTTCAAAATTTCTGGAAAAAAACCCTAAGTGAACGTTCCCCTTTGCGTAAGGTGGTGGAACAAAAAACCGTTCCCTTTATTATGGGTTTGTGCCGAAAAGTTAAATTGATTGTTCCCTTTAGAAATTTTTTCCACCAGAGAAAAAAAAACACGGAATTTAGGCCGTAAACTAGCATGCCTCCTTACATTAGGTCATAACTAATTGATAGATTGAAATTGCATTTACGGATAACCATTATTTTTTTTTCTTTTTTTCTTTGAATTTTTAAAATTCACCAGGTAACGTTCCCTTTAGTGCAATTTTATTATGCTTTTTGGCACAAATTTGATCTTCTTGCTCCCTTTATTAACAAAGAATTTAGGCCGGAAATTTCCCGGTGAAAGATTCCATATTGACAGACTTATATTTTCAAACCTGTATATATAGAGTTGGAAGGCCCAGCACTACTCTGTGACCGGGTGCGCACCCCACTAGAAGAGAATTTTTTTTTTCGGGGGAGAAACCGAAAACTTCAATAACTCAGGAATAATTTGAGATATCGTAAAACTAAAATCAGTTGTAGGGTCCTGTGGAAAAAATAACACGGAATTTAGGCCATGAACTAGGATGTTTCTCTCTAATGTAGCACAATTAAAATGAAACTAGCGCCATAAGAAAGGGTCCGATCTAACGATATTAACTCGATTACGGTGAGAGATGGATACTTATATCCTTCCTATAAGAAATTAGCCTATACAGATCATTAGGCGTGTAGAAAATCGAGGTCTACAATGCCAATAAGAAGAAAGTTCGAAAACTTAAATTTTGTTATGATAAAATTAATGTCATATCGAAAAAAAATATTAACAAAAAGGTATCTAAAATGCGTTTGTATTCATTGAAGAGGTCAATATTAGAGGTTTTTCGACGTAGATTCTCTCGCTGAATGCAAATATACCGTTTATTTCCAGCTATCGTGTAAATTGAAGGAGTTTTTTTCATTTTTATTGTGAAAGAATGGAAATTTGAGATGTCGGAAAGAGATCGCAGGCATTACGAACCCTCATTTTCGCAATCGTACCCACCAATATAACATTCCCGAGGACATCAAAGAAACTCTACAAAAGCTAAAAATTCATCCAGAAGAAATAATAAAGGGATCGATCAATGTCTAAATTATGAAGGAATTTTTCGCTAAAGTGACGCACCTAAAATGGAACGAGCGCCTTGAACACGGGTCCGGCAAATCGAACAACTAATCGAGATCAAGTTCCCTTGGAGGCGCCACTATTATATAATGTCTTTACCGAGGCAACGAAAAATTATCGAAATCGTTCAAACGTCCTTTTATTAGGTAAGAGCTATAGTTAGCGAATAAATTGTTCGCTAGGTATAAATCCGCTAAAAAAATTCAAAAATTTTTTTCAAAGTCAAATTTTATGTTCGGGTTTTTGAATAAACAATTCGAAGCAGGAAAAATAAAAAGGTAATATAAATTATAAAAATTAAATTTATTTTGAGAACATTGATAAAAATATACAACGTGATAAAAATATATAAATTTATTTACATTTTCATAAGTAAGTAACTTTTGCACAACTGCAAAGTTTTTCATGAAATGATCAGTTTGAAGGCGTAGTTTATAACAGCCCCTCAGATTAGACACGACTTGAGGGCGAGTGAGCGAGATGAGCACGTCACTCGGCTTGAAGGATCCTCGGTGGTCGACGATCCCGTTTTATTTTCCTAATGTTGTCGCGAGTCAAAAATCGTCTAATATTCGTTCAGTTTGCCTTATTGGCTTTCTTAAGGCCTTTTTAAATTATCATTTTACTTAAGAGATTCTAACGAGGACAACGACGACAACGACGACAACGACGACAACGACGACAACGACGACAACGACGACAACGACGAAATCGACGACAACGGCGAAATTGACGACAACGGCGACGACGACAACCACGACATCGACGACGACTGCATGAACCACGATGACGACGGCAACGAGGATGGTACGGCTGCTCCCGCTGCTGCTTCCGCTGCCACCTCTACCGTTTCCGCTGCATTCGACAACGACCTGTCCCTCCAAGGAACGCGAGAAGCAGGATCTTCTTTTCGAGCCACCTCTGAGGATTTGGCGCCTCTCACAGACGAAACAAACAGGCAGTCGGCGGACCATTTGGCGTGTTCTTCCAGCGGATCGTCGTTCGCCTCCCAATTTCTGAGTCCGAGGCCACAATAAAAACACTTCACGTGATCGCTAAGTTTATAATAGTAAAATCCCGCCTCCGCTAATTTTTCTGGAGTCTGCTTAACCCTATTAGGCCAACCTCCGAAGGACTGTAAACGAGTTTGTGGTATCGAAAATTCATTAGCTCGTGGTTCCAAATAAGGTTGAAGGCCGAAACCCGGCATCAAAATTTTTGAATCCGAAGAATTAGTTAAAATGTTCAAATCGTAATACTCCTGCGACGCTCCTTTTGTGTCCCTTCTCCCTAAACCGCACACATCGTCGCTGCTGCTTGAAGAGCTATTACCGGCAATCGCCGAAAAATTTGTCGTAAACCGATTTCTTCTATCTATTGGAATATTTTTGGTTCTTTCTCCTCGAGCGAATGGACAATGGGGACTTTTGTCTAAATGTTTTCCTTTCGGAGTATCTCCTAGTATCCAATGATCGATAATATTCTTGCAAAATACGCACGCGCAATGGTCTTCATTTCTCAAGTAAAAAAAACCCTCTTTCGCTAGTTCTTCGGGAGAGATGAAGGATACGGGCCAATCTAAGAAGGTAAATAGTCTTTGTTCTTCAAACAAAAATTCGGAGTCTGGATATATAAACGTCTTAGACCGCCGAGGTGGGCTATCATTACCCTCCATCATCGGTCGATCGGGAAATTTATAATCCCCGCAGATTTAGATACTGTCTAGGTGACGAGTTTGCGGACACCAC
The DNA here is from genome assembly GCA_015478945.1 of Trachelipus rathkii. Classification (NCBI taxonomy): domain Eukaryota; kingdom Metazoa; phylum Arthropoda; class Malacostraca; order Isopoda; family Trachelipodidae; genus Trachelipus; species Trachelipus rathkii. The sequence goes on from JABUQX010105558.1 coordinate 31,524, forward strand.
TGCCCTAGCGCGTGCGATGCGAGGTTTATATCTAAAAAAGAATAGAAAAATAAATTTTTTTACTTTTAAATTACGCGATATAAATATTTTCTTAAAGATTTTTTTAATTTATCGTTTCTAATAGAGTAGTCATATAACTCCTCCCTATTACAAATATCTTCCGCGACTGAACAAAACCAAACTGAAAATAGAAAACAATTTATCAACATTCAACTGAAATCGTATTAAATGTCATATAATTTCATTCGCGAAAAGGTAATATAAATACATTTAGTTTTAAAATTGTATTTTTAAAAATAGTTCGCGAAAAAATGACCACCTCCATTACGATGAAACCAGCTCGAAAGTACGTATTAGAAAAATCGATGGTTTAAGCGCGCGAGATGCGTGATCTCCTTCAATGATAATGTTATAAAAATGTAATAATATCAGAAATTTTTTTTTAAAAATATTTTATTCGATTTTTTTTGCATTTATACGATATATAAAAAATTAAAATTGTTACTTCGTTTCAATTTAATATATATATCTATCGGGTTAGACATATAAGCCCCTTTCCCTTAAATAAAAATTCACTCTCGATTGATATTTTTACAGGCTCAGTCGGAGAGTGAAAGCGATAGAGAAACGAGCCAGGAGCAGACCGATTTGGAAAATGCAAATCGCCGTTAACTAGCTACAAATCTCGAAGATAAAAGCTATCATAACTTCAATCACACCCTTAAAATCATCATGTTCTCGGTAAAGATTAATATATATGGCGCCCTCATCGACGAGTCGCATTACTCCGTATTAGAATTCGAGTCGCCGATCGTTCTCGCCCGCGAGTCGCGATGGACAAAAATAGATTTAAATGAAAAAGGGGAAAAATATTTCGTTCATTTTAAGCCGAGGGCGTATTTGCGACCGTTTGCGAATCATCGGAATGTAGCGCTCAACAACATCGACGAACCTTATTCTTTCGTCGAAACTCTCGACGAATATTTGTTCTTCGACCTCAGCCCCGATGATCTAGAGCAGAAACTCGCGATGACTCTATCTACTATTGAAAAGACTTACGTTTTGAATCCCAAAATTGTGAAAAAGAACGTCCTCGATTTAAATCTCCTTACGAATAATATGTTCGAACGCTGGAAATTCCATTCCGAAAGAAAAATCGAAAGCCTTGAAAGAGGCGAAACCCTTATCGTCGAAAAAAATAAACTGAAACGATGTCTTACTGTGATGAAAGAGCTGATCAACAGCGGGTTTACCGCCCACATGTCGGAAATTAGAAAATCGGGAAAATCCTTAATCGAGGCTAAAGTTTACGAGTACGATTTAAGGAAATCGGCTTTCGAGTGTAGCAAGTCGATCGCCGCTTTTTCCGATATATTAGAAAGACCCGGATCGAAAACTAGATTTTCCAGGGAAATAAAATTTTCAGATTTCCTCTTAAGATCTTCCAGTAATTATTTGGACGCGTCAGAAGAAAAAGAGGTGGTTTTTAACGGAAAAATTGTTATTAGAAAACTCGAAAAAGATTTTAGCACTACCGATAAGCGCAATTTTCTCGACGTCTGGGAATCAAAAAGCGAAGACATAAATAGGATAACCGAAATCGACGGATGCGGCGTTTCACTCGAACACACGATAACCGAACTTAAGGATTCCTTTTTACCTCAATTGCTACACCGAGGAAAACCCGCCTTTTTAAGGTTTTTTCCTTTTATCGGCCTTCCGGTATTGGTCGAAATAAATGCCGTTTGTCAAAAAAATCCTTGGAGGATGACTTTGATAATAAATCAACCGGATAGTATCATTCCGTTCGTGAGTCAAACTCCTTTGGATAGCTCGATTGAAACGCCGGTGTTCGAAAACCGCTTTGAAAAACGGACCTTCCTCGAATTAGGGAGGCCAAAAATGTGTTTCAACGCGGTTATCCCGATTTTAAGGCCGGAATCGGTAGAAGTTTTAAAACCCATCCTTCTAACGAATATCGTCGTCTCGATTTGTTCGTTCTGCGTTTTGAGAAACCATCTCCTCCACGATAAAAATGCCCATATTGCCGCGCTAATATGTCTTTGGTGTAAATTAATAGATCTCGACGGAGACCAATCCGTCCACTCTCGGAGAATATTCGAAGCGATATGCGCCACCGCCTCCGCTCTCCTGGATTGGCCTCACCTCGCGGCGTATAAGGACAAGCTATTTAAATCGCCCGAATCGACGTTAGGCCGAGGCGTCGTAGATGAAAAGGGTGGCGGCGACGGACTAGAGATTTGTTCCGAAAATTTAGGAAAGGCCCTTTTTTTCTTTTATATTTATTACGGCGATTTGAAAGAAACGGAGGTTTTTCATTTTATGAAACAATTCGTACGCGAATACATCTCTCGGTTAATTTCCTTATTGGTTGAAAAAAATGACTTGAAAACAGTCATGAAATATTTGTTCATAAAGAATAAAAACCTAGTTTTTTCAACGGATGACGAACTAATTAACGAACCTTATTTAACCGACGTGAAGAAAAAAGCTGAAACTATAACCAACTGTTTTTTAGATGAACACGAACACCTCGGAAATCACCTTGGAAGCGGAACTACGAGAGGAATGCTTAGAAACTACTGTAGAAAACTTACTTCGAACATCACAAAACGACTAACGTTGAATTTACCATTCTTGTTCACCTGCAAAGACGAAGAATTCATCGGAGATTTCGATTTAATGGACGTCCAAAAAATGGCCATGCGAGTATTTAAGTTATCGGAAAAGGAAATCGATTTAATTTTCGACGAAAAAAAGATATTCTCCTACGTTCATCAGAGCTTGATGGCCGAAAAGAGTGGCTGCGGGGGCGATATATTTAAAAGAAAACTACACCCGTACGGCTATGCGCGAAAACAAATGAATTCTGAAATTCGCCAGATGTATAAAGAGGACGTGCTCAAACGAGTCGTGACGACATTTAATTTTTAGCAAATTACGAAAGAGTAATTATTGCCCAGTCCCTCTAAATTCGGTCCTCGTTCGCTAGCGGCGAGATCGAGACGATGAATCTGCGTTCGATTATTATTGTATGTTTGCATCAGAACATTTGTGTCATATTTATTAATAATATTTTCATAAATAAATTTAGTAAAGCTATTATATTTAACATATAAAAAATATTAGTGAGCGAATAAATGTTTTAGTTTAATTTAGTTTCATTATATACCTAATCACGTCATGAAGGTTTTTTGATCGATGTCCTCATATTATTCAAATACTGGAAGCATATGATATTTACCTTCTTATTTTCACGTGGGTTTTGTTTCAATATCCGCGAGGTTCGTTTTATTTTTAACATACGTTGCACTTGAATATCACGTCACATTTTTTTATTAGGGCTTGAAAAAAGGCATTATTAAAGCATTACTACCTGCTCAGATAAACTAGCGAAACTTTCTAGCGAGGTCGCCCTTTTGTAGTGTAAAAAATCGTATATATCGTGTAACAAAAATTTTTTTACCTGAGTTTAAAGGTTTCCCATCTTAAATTTTAACATCAAATTTCTTTGAAATTACAATAATATCAAGTTCGAACGAAAAATAAAATTATTGCGCAATTTGTTTTATTACATTGTGTAAAAATGATTTTTCAGAAGGAAAACCACACGTTCGAATCAATTTGTGAAATCTTCACGCACGCGAGGTTTTCCTTTCTTAATTTATAAAAATTCCCATGGTCTAGAATGAAAATGTTTTTCGTGTTCATCAGAAATTGCCCACGCGGGGTTACTTAACATTCCGCGGGATATCGTTCTTCTCAAAAAAATAAGAAAAACCTACCCATTTTTTGCTACGAATAATGAAAAATATCACGGAATAGGTTTTTGAAGAAGAGATGTTTTTTAGTAGAATAGTTTTATCAGACTTGAAACTTGGATGATGTAAAATAGGTATGAAAACGGAAATAAATTAACACTAAATTTTTATTTCCTTAAAAAGATATTAATTCGTGACACGGTGTTATTGCTCGATAGCGCGCATGTGAATCTACTATTTTACAATATTCGTTTAATTTTCCTGACTCTCTCCTCTCGCTCTAAAATTGTATTGTTTGATTACACACTAAAATTGGCTTCAAGTATTTTACACAAGAATTTATTACACTCGTCCTTCATGTATTTCTCAATATAACATATAGAGTTCATCCTTATCTCGCGTTTTCGTGTAGCTCGTATAAAGCATTATGAGTTACTCACGTAACACGGAAAAATATGTGAGTGTTTTATATTTGTCGCTAATCAAGCATGAGTTCTTACAACAGGACTTATAACACATCGAAGTTTTTTTGCATGCCAATCCGTCTCACCCAAGTTATTCGTGAGTAGTTATATTGTCTAATGGCATCGAGTGCACTCTTTATAGTCTCGGCCTATCTCTGTCTTTATTGGAATAATTCTCTTGACGAGAGGCGATAACTAGTTCATGATGTAGTTATCCATCCTATGAAAGTCTTGTACATAGCAGTGTCGTTTGTTTCTTGTGTGTCTATACTGTGAAACTATAATGCAGTGTATATTACTCAAGGTCAAACGGTGTGTGAGCTTCAGGTCCTCGAGAAGTTATTACATATTTGTTGTGATATAATTATATTTTCGAACTATTATCTTTCCCTGCTCGTACTGTGTTTCAGCTTAGGTAGTATATATTTAATCCATTGGTGTGATGTTGTTCAGTGTGTTTATTTTTCTCTGCTCTAAAAGAAATATTACACAGTGATGTGTGTTGGCGCTATAGTGATATTTTTTATTGTTGCCAAGTAGTTTTTCCTTGTTCTTGATATATTTTTTTTAATATTAAACCATTACTCATATAATATGCTCTATTATGGTTTATAGTGTCGTATGTATTGTAATAAAGGGTCGCAAACCTACACCCTATCAGAAGAATTTTTCCTCTTAGCTTTTAAAATAGAACTGAAAGTCGCTATTATATATATTTATGAAAAAGATTAATATGGTATATAATCTAATCCTAATTTTACATATTTCATTTCATTGTCCTCAGAGTATCTCTCGGATATATAACAGATATATTGAAATCTTATTTTCTTATAATTTTATTGATGAAGAATTATTATGATTATTAGATGATGAATATATTTATTTCAATTAAATATTGATTTAATTGCATATTTAATATATTATTGTTATATATTCTCTCATTGTTAAAATATATTTTATTATATTTTACTATTTATTAATTGATATTCTTTCATATATATTTTTTAAACACGTATATTATTTATTATAAGCATTATCAACTTATTTATTATAGTATATTTATAAATAGATATATTGATTGCAAGATTGGTGGCGCTGTGATCATGGCTCTGTCTTTCTTGCATAGTGACATCCCTTAATTTGTAAAATTTCAATCTTTTGCAGTACTATCTCTTGGAATGGATACTCGTTATGTATCCGGATTTGGAATTAGCTTTCCTCAATTCGTTTCAAATTTAGAGGGTAAGGTTGTTTGCACTAGAAGTTTTTTTTTTACTTTTCTTAATACAATATTTTATATTTTTAGAGCTTTGATTTACGGTATAGTATATGTATGATATAAAATTTATCATCCACCACCGTCATTTAATACATAGTACTTATAACATATTTTTCCAAATAATTGGGATTAAGGGAAGGAAGTCGTACTATAAACCTTTATTCATTTTCGAAGGTTCTCGGTTTATTAAATGTTTATATAAAAAATACTCGATGATCACATTCCTTCAAATTTGATTTCAAATTTAGTACTTAATGAGAAACCCGTCGCTTTTCTATAATATCCGTACTATCTCCTTATATCGAAAGCCGAACTACAATGTACATATAGAGAAGATGCCCTAAAACAAAAGTTATGGTGGTATATATTATAGTGTTTTTTTTGTAATATTTATCTCTCAGCGATTGATATTGAATAAGTTGTTCCTTGACTGACAAATCTATGACCTTCTGAATTGACCTTGACCTTGAAGCATGATCTCATTAGACGCTTGGAGAGCTGAGGACCATTGATCCGTTTCTCTTGAAAATGCTCTCTCTCACGCATGTGTCATGTTACTCAACTTGATCCATATAAGTAGCTCTGTTTCTCTGTCCGCGCCTCTATGAAGCGCGTTTTTGATATGAGCACTTTGATACCATTTTATACGAGGACACCCAATAATTTTCGTTCAGGGCCACTGAACTCCTCTGTTTATGCCACACAATATGGAATCGACCAACGAGGATGTCCCACATATTTTTTGGCAACTATTCATCTTCTCTCTCGGTACTCGCGAAATTCTCCTCAAGTATATTTGAGGCGAACCACTTAATTTTTGTTTTTGGACAATATCCGCCTCTCGTCAAGTTAACGTGAAGAGTTTGTGCTCTCGAATATACCGTGGTGTGACGGTGGTCATACCGCGGATCCCGTGACATGTATCGTAGTTTCCCATATCTCCCTTCATTATCTTCTCTTTTCCGTGTACCAACCCTCTTGGATCTCTTCTCTCATTGTGGTGTACTCACCATTCTCTGGTGCTGCTCCTCCCCTAATTTTTCCGTAAATTTAGCCGGAAACCTAATAATTTTTATCCGCGGCAATCCTCTCTCTTTTATCTTGTTGATTTGACCCAACAACTCCTCTTGAGTTCTTATCATTGTGTGTTCCCGAATTTTCGATACTCTGTGCTCCCCATCAAAACTCTTATGTGAGATCATTAATACCGTGATTTTTGCGTTGGTGAATCAGCCTAGCTATGTTTTACACCCTAAGTTTCCTAAGCAGGAATCTCACCACTCAAATTGCCGCCTCCTCCAGGGGCTCAATCTCCCGGATGCAAATTATATTAGAAGGGTAACAGCAGAATGTGTATTTGTCGCGGTGAAACCATCTTTGATGTTTATTCTTACTTCAGGTGCGAAGTCAAAGTTAATTCGACCTCACCACACACAGAATTCATATACCCTCTTTCACAATTAACACCCACATACAAATTTCTTATCTACGTCTCTCCAACGAATATTTAGTTTCATCTACAATCACACACACCACACACATGATATACTTAATCGCTTAACATCCAGAGAACACACAGATATGTAATTAGTGTAGCAGTCTGCACACACAGAGATGTGGACTGTTTCATATTCACTCCTTACGACAATCTCTATTTGTGATAATTATTAACGCAAAATCATAAACAGACACGAGAGACAATACATCACATCATAACTTCATCTCGTGCGCACGACTCGACACGACTCATAACAATACACACACACTACACACACCACACATCTAACAGATGTTTTACCATAGACATTCGAGGAACCGACAGTGAAAATCCTTATCGCACCCTCTCACCCACATTCGATTCGATTACAAACTACATATTCTGAACAAACTCGCGTTTCAAATATATTCTCTTAGAATATTTTTTTTAGAAACTCATCATTATATCACCTCTACCCGTGAATAGCAAACGCCTGCACCAGCGCTCACACGCCACATTGTGCAAGAAATCCTTTAGCCTGAATAAGCCACTTATGTACACAATCCTCTATCTGTTCTCTGTCAGTTCGACCTCCAGTCATCTCGGGTGACGATCTCGTTAATATAAAACAAAAAAACTTTACTATTCGCGACCCGACAATAGATCACTTTGCTACGCTCACTCAGTGGCTATCCACTATAATCACAGTGCCAACCATATAAGTACCATTGTGAATAAACGAACAACACTCGGACACACATCTACTTCATTCTTCGCAATATTCGATATGAAACCGCTCATACCGCACTCCTGCTATAAGCAAGAAAAGGTATATATCGTGAGGTTGATTACTGATTTAGTCGGCTTTTATTGAGTAATATCTTGCACAGATGTGATTTCAGATGCGCATGTTTTTGCGTTAATATTCGCATAAGTGTGCCAGAGTGTGTGTCGATGCCCCTTATGCGTTAAATGCGGTTTAGTACATTTGAAAAGAAGCCTTCTGCTAAAATGATCTAGATCGAAACGCACGATGTTGAAAAGATGTCTCATCTAAGATAGTCGCATGTGAGCGTCGGCCAATCTAATTAGTGTCGGCTAACTCGTGGTGTGCGAGAGGAATCCAGTGCCACACACATTTCTTTTAGACGCATCTTGGCTATTCTTATGCCGTCCGCTGGAAGTCCCAAGAATGTAGCATCTTGGTCTAAAATGGCGGTGCCAAGGTTCTATCCGCTCGATAAGTGTATAAGGTGTTAATGTAGGAGAATCGGAATTTATGGGTTGACTCGGTTTTGAATCATGTGCACAATGTTGCTTAAGAGCGCGGAAGCTTTAAACACTACTAGTAGAGATTAAGAGTGCATTCTTTTTTCTCACTCGGTTTGATACGGGATCCGTTATTAGATTCATTATACTTGAAAAAGTGACCATAAGTTGATAAATTTTTAAGCTTCTCCGACCCACGGTATTAGTCGATTTAGATATTATTTCTCTTGCAGGTTAAGTTAAGTTCACCCGAGTGCTTATTTCTACTGGGTCATCAATAATAAGACGATTCAATATATACTTATTGTTATACTTCCTGAAAAGATAAATATTAATATTATATTATTTTATTTACTTTAACCACAATGCCGCCCACACACACACATAAATTCACACGACACATCACTCCCTTCGTACACACATCTCACTTACAAAACTTCTCTATACCATAGGCACCATCTTAGACGTGACGTACATTAATTCGATCGCCACTGTCGATAGACATCCGCGATCCAGATTCGTCTTATAACACTCAGGCCCGGTATGCAGCCTACTCGCAATATATTATCCGACATCTCCGACTATAACCTATTGTACTCGTTGATCAAAACACTCCCCGTGTGATACACACCTACTCGCAGCACCTCTGAATGACCTCTCCGTATATGTCCGACACCTCAGTTTTACATCATACTATAAGAACACTGTGATTTAAGACTCGATTGTTCACTCTCCTTTCTCAAGTATTTTAACCTCTTCCCAAGCATATTTTAAAATTATCTATCCCTATACACTCTTATACACTCACACATATACACTTTGACACTATACATGACATAACTATCACACTCTAATGAACACAACGTATATATAGCACATATACATCTCGCGCATTTTAGAGTACCTTATATACACTTAGAACCCAAACCTCACTTATCCTTTAATTTACACTTACACTCAACTCGATCGTCTAAACAGAGTTTCACGTTACTACTTCCTAACCTTCTTCCCAACACTCGAGTTATTTTTTAATTGGTTGTGTCTGTACTCAACTTTTTGACTTTTGCCAACTTATACTATTTTGTTTGCCTTTCATCTTTTGATAGATCTCTACTTTTTTGCTGCTAAGTCACCATTCTTAATATGGATATCCTCGATTCACGCAAAGCCAATTTATATTGAAAATGCATATTCGATTCTCCTGTAATGTGTATGGAAGTTTTCTTCTCTATTTGTTCGCGCTATAGCTATCTCGTTGACGAAAATGCCGGTTTAGTAAGACAACCTGTCTAGCATATTGTTTCACTTGAAACAAATTGAAATAGTATTAATAGATTTGCTCCTCGAATCCCTAATTGAAGATATGCTGATTCCACATAACCTCACCTTAAGTCCATAGAATACAGAGTTGAATTTATTGTTCTAACCCCTATGTTAATTTTAATGCTTTGAATTCTACCAGGACCATGCATGATTCCCTTCGGCGTTGTAATATAAGGCCCTAATCACGAACCTCCGCACCCGCTCAGGTGCGACCCTACGGCCGCGTTTCCCTAGTTCTACAGTCCTAGCTGTTGCGCCGCTATATAGCGTCAATATTTTCCTAAGCTTCCCGGCCGCACGTTGCCGCCCGCAGGCGCAATATTTCCGCGTTCCCACCAGCCGCCGTGCGCCCGGCAGGCTGCTAAATTGAATAATATTGTTTATTCTATGAAAAAATTATATTATATATATATTTAATCATATAGAGTCATTATCTAATATATTTTAATATTTTCAATACTATATAAAACTAATTATTTATTTAAATTAACATTTATCGCTGAGATTACTATAAAATACTCTATTATGTAAACTCATTTTACAGATAATCCTATTTATTTAAACACTTAATTAATTATTATTTAACATTATATATTTTCTTTTTTTATATTTTTATTTAACTATATATACTATTTTTTTAAATTTATAAATTTTTTAAAAATTTAGTATATGTATAAGTCAAGAAAAAAAACCAGTAGTGTATGCTTAGTATATTAGATATATATAATATTATTTAATTCATTATTATATTATAACTACAATAATTGTACTCGTGTATATTAATATCATCTAATTAATAAATACATTACAAAATATTGTATCTATTTAAATATCATAAGCGAGTATTGCTCTATTATCGATGACCATAGACTTATGTGTTACGGTTGGGGCACGTCGCCTACATCGAACGTAGTTACGCAGACATAGGGCTCAGCCGACCCGATAATTTCTCAGAAGAAAAAATTTGTAGATGGTCAGATTTAGATATATGACGATATATATTAATTGATGGACAAAGTATAAAAAAATGGTACTTCTCCCAGCTCCACCACTCACAGACACACCGCGCAAGTGTTAAAATTTAATAGTGAGCATAGAAAGTAACTATAATTTCCTCATACTTTAAGATCCTTAATAATAGCTCATGTGTATATCCTAAACATCTTAACAGAGACTATTTATATTTCGAGAGTTCGCTCAGTCAGTTATCATCGCTGAAGAGTAGCCGGGGGTGTGTAAGATAGGATATTTTCTTCTGTGTTTGGTAAATATGTGGTCTAGTAGGACTTAGTATCGAATTATACGATTCTTTAATAAAGAATCATAAAGAGAAATAATCTCCGCGAATTATTTTATTATAAATATTCTCGTTCCTTTCGTGAAAAATATATTATTATCGCTTAAGGAGATATAACGAGTCAGAAGAGAAAATATTATACATATGCTCAGCTGATAAATATCTGTTGGGATATATATGATGTTAAATAAAGTAAACACCTGATGATATTATATTGGTCCTCTCTCGTATCATAAAGAATACAGTGCTTTATAGGGTTAGAAGCAACCGACAGAAAATTTTGAAGCTTATTAACGTGATTATTATAGTTAAATATTAAAATATATCTTTATTAATAGCGTGGGTGTCCCTGTGGTGACGTGATTTCGCACCGATCTGGTCCTAACAGAAGCAGTTAAACACGTTACTTTATTAGGATATCGGAAGGAATAGGTTGAGAAGAGACATAAGATATAAGTTTTCTTTCCTATAGCGAGTTTTTTTTTCCGATGATGGTGATTTTTGGACTAATTCCTTCCACAGAATATTTTCATTTTTTTCGCGTGATGCTTAAAGTTAATATTCTTTCTCTAGAAACCCCTTAAAAATAGTATATTATTTTTCCCTTATTCACGGGTGCTGGTCTAGAAGATGACATATTGTGCTTAAACTAAACTGATATATTACTAGATGAGGATTGAATATGCTTATTATAATCAATAAAGAGTGAGATCTTAGAAAACGAATATACTTATATAGGTTTAATAAAATATATAACATGATATATGCTGAAACTCAATCATATTATATAGTGTAAATAAAAAATAATATATCTTATATAAAATGATCATGTATATAGAATGATAATAATGATGAGAGACTCTATAATAAAAACAAAAAATATGTAATATTATTGAATATATAAAAACAGTTTATAATCATAGTGGAATAAATCTTAGAATGCATAAAGTATATATTTTTGTTCATGCATATTCTCATCGAGATAGAGTGAGACAAGATATTATAGAACACTTTTAGATTTTTACGTGCTCTCTCTGAATGTGAGAACTCGTGTAATAAGAGGATGTGCGCTACTCTTAAAAATGATTAAATTTACTGCTACGTGTTTTATATATTTAATATAAAATATAGATTAATGTCTCTTCACACTCACTATTTAGTGCATTTATGTTAGATTCGTGGCACGATGTTTATATAAAGTGTATACGTGGTTGTGTAGTCTTTGCTCGTCGATGATAGTGTGATGAGGTGCAGTAAGTGTTTTTGCCTGTCCTTGTAAGCGATTTTTTTAGAAGGAAACCGAAAAAAAATTATTACGGAATCTGTGTAGGATGGGTGTTCACTGGGTGATGGTCCATAATAAGATAACACATAATATAAAATAGCATGAAAGGATAGTTCATACTCTCTACCTCACACGCTATAATAAATAAAAATATTATGTGCTCTTAGTGTGAAGTCGTGCTCTCTGTAAACTATACTTTTTTATCTCGAAATATAATAGTTTATTTAGATACAGGATATAGTGTGATTTAGAGCTGTAATTTAAATTATTTCCTATAATTTTTAAGTTGCCTTTTTGCCGATGCCGATTTTTTGTATGACCTTTGTCCTACCATGGTTTTTATTGTCAAAATTTTGCAATTAAAAGTTTGTTTTGTGTGTATCTGGTGTCGTGTGTGGCTCGGCCTTGTGTTGTGCCGCGGTGTGTGTGGTTAGATGGGCCGTAGACCTGTGCCCCCAAGACCCAATTGCCTGGTGGCTCTCCTCGGTAGAGGTAGGCCAACCCTCCGGGCTTGTTATTAATGATAAAATACTTACACAAAGACATTTTAAGCTATGATACTAATATCTGATGTTTACATAATTAAAAGCCCAACAAAGTTTACAGAAAATGCATCTTTCCAACATCCATAAAGTATTAAATAATAAAATAAATATAAAATAACTAAAATATAAATAATAAAATAATTATAATAAAAAAAAAAATATTAAATGTTAAGCAATTATATATACTAAATAAATAATATTAAAACAGAAAAAAAAATAACAGAGAGTATTCTTTTTTAATGTAAGAAATTAATATAGTTAAACAGTTAAAAAACATATTGAGTTAATAGCAGTAAAAACATATTGAGTGTTAAAAAGTAAGTGTAAAACATATGATTATGTCTATTATAAGCTCTCATAGTATAAGTAATAAAACATTGAGTTAATAAAGCAGTGATTTAAAGTACATGTATAATAAAACATAAAAGTCAATACTATAATCTCCTCTTTGTTGCTATATGAGTAAATAACATCTCTATGATTATCTGAAATTTACTGACTTTTATAAAAGTATATATAGTTATTAATGTTATTAAAATATAGATAGTATTTAAGCTTAGCATATTTAAAATCAAATTATCGTTATTAATCAGTATTAATAACATGAGTTATAAGCCAGTGATATTATTAAAGCAGTGATATAAAATCAATAAAAGTCATAATATACTCTTAAGCCTTTGTTGCTAGGTCATCACCTATCTATTGTATTTTAACTGATATATTCAATATTAGACTGCTGGTTCCGTTAAGGGTAGTAGATAATAATGTTGTTATTCTCAATAATATGAGTATAAGACATGGCTCCCTTCTAAATATAAGTGAGTATTCATAGGTCGCCCAGATCTTAAGCTTGAGATGTATAATAACCGTTCCCAAAAAACAAGTTTACATAGACCCCGCAGTTAAAAATCTCAAAGCATAAACTAACAAAGCTCTCCTCTTTCCATGTCCGCTTATATTATGGAGATGTACGACCGTTTATTGAAATTTCATATTCCAAATACTGAATAACCTTGTTAAACTAGTTCGCATATTCGAAAAATGCTTATAAAGTGGTAAACATATGTTATATGATAAATAATATATGGTGTTTAAAGAGCTATATTAAAATGACCATATGAGTTAAATGCAAAACGTCAACATGATGAATATAATGCTCTCTTAGTAATTAATAAGCTGAGTTATAAAACTCTAGAAAAGCATTAAATATACCTGTAAAAAGGTGCTATAATGAAAATTGTCTCTATGTAAACTCAACTCTTACCGTATTTTTGATTTTAACTGAATTTCCATGCGTCGCAATTTCCCTCTGGGTAAAGTATCTAGATGGTGTGTTACCAGTCAGGAGTGATTTTGTATCCGCGTACAATCTGTAGTTAAATAAAAATGATTAATATCAGCCACTCTGGTTTCTTCTTACATACAATTTTTAAAAATTTATAAATAAAAAGTATTAAGTAAAAAAAGTATAAAAGAAAAATAATGTTAATAAATATATGTGTTAAATAATAGTTGGTCTGTAATGAGTTACAGTTTTTAGGATCGCGTAAATGTTTTTAATTAAAAAAGGTTTAAGTATGAAATAAAAATGAATGACTCATAGGTATATATTCTTTCATTCGCGCAGGAATATGCTCCTGCATGGGGCGCCCGCGGCGGGCGGGGACGCGGGAATATTGCGCCTGCGGGCGCACGCGGCGGGCGGAAACGCGGAAATATTTGCGCCTGCGGCGCACGCGGCGGGCGGAACGCGCCGGGTCGCACCTGCGGGTGCGGGTCGTGGGCCTTCACGCGGAGGGATCATGCTGCGTCCTGGTGATCAGCTTATAACATAGGGGTTAGGACATTTAATATAACTCTGTTCAAGCTTCAGGGGTTGGGAACATCGAAGAGAAAACAATTCATAAACTGAGTCAATTCAAAGTATTGAAACCATCAAAGGATGACCGACCAAGATGACTTCATTCAAATATGAAAATCATCAATATAGGTGCGGTATCAAAGATGACTTCATTCAAGATGAGTCATCAAAGATGAGGCAACAATGCTGAGGCATCAAAGTTGAGGAATCAAAATTATTCGAGTGTGTGAGTGTAAGTTTAAGTGTACCTTGCGTGTGAGTGTAAGTGTATAATGGGCTGTGTAAGTGTCTTTGGCGAGTGTAAGTGCTTATAAGTGTCATAGTGTGTATGTATGTAAGTGTAAGTGTCTATGTCTATGGTGTGTGTGAGTGTAATTGTATATGGGCTAGTGTAAGTGTCTATGAGAGTGTAAGTGCTTATAAGCTATGTCATAGTTTTGATATGTCAGTCATAGACTAGTCACAATGAATCTTAATGTGAAGTAGATTCGTTCAAGTAGTGATCCGACTTAGACTGAGTCGATATAACAGGATTGTCGATACGCTGTAATGCATGTACTATTGGGTGCTAAGAATAATGTGTTATAAGGTGATAGGTGTGTGACGAGTGTAAGCCCTGGTTCATTGAATGTAGGTGTCATGTGTCTCGCGCGCGCATTTATATATAGTAAAGAATATTATTCCTCTCAGATAAGGGTTGTGCTGTGTGACAATATTATGATCTCTTGCCCGAGAAAACACTCGGTGAACTACTACTCGTGCTGATAGGTGATGTAGATATAAGAGTCGCGCTGATAGTGATAGTGTGTGTAAGTAAGGCGGAGAGAAGCTAAATTATTTCGATTTGCTTTGATATTTTAATAAGTATAATTAATATATTCACTAAAAACGAATGTACACTTCTCTTGTTATATAAAATCTTCTATAATACATTGTTTTTTTAAACTTTATTGATTATTATAAAATATGCTATGATTCAGATAAACTCGTAACAAATTAATCCATCTTATTACACGCTCACTACCTAGACATAGCCTATATGACGGTATATTGTGATACCAAATAAAATACTCTAATGATATCGTACCGTAATTGCCGAATCCGACTGACTGCTTAGTACTCCTCAAATTCCGTTTTATTGACTACCGTTAATTAACGGCTATGTTATATATAGGCATCATAAAGCATAGTTTGAGAGACAAGAGAGTAAGACTTAACTCTTTAATCACTCAGTAGTAGTGAAGCAATCCACTGAGAGCGGCGATTAGTGCTCTAATTTTTTATACCAATCGATATACTCCCTCAACCTTAATAACTGAACCATAAGGGACCCGGCCTGGAATCTACACACAATAATTTCGTGGCTTATCTCTCGCGCACAATGGGATTGAACCGGACTAAGACCCAAGAGCTGATTTGAATTATATCCAAGATGATCACATAACAAAGTTAGCGGCATAACTATATGATGCGTGTTTCTACTTTCTGGCACTATGTGGGTGGGCGACTTCACCTGCGCTACCTCCGACATGGTGTGGCCATACACTTAATAGATCTCATCTCCACCACTTTCTTGTGCGCGACACATCATATCCTTTCGGCACGCGTGAGTTAGAACTTAACATCGATGCTAAGATGAGCGATCTCGTCCAATTTAGTATAATCTATCGCCGTAGGCGCATAATAAACTGCCTCTCACGCGCCGCAGCGTGCGTATAGAGTGATCACGCATCGAGACTTGAATGATTTGGCTGATAGCTCGGAGGCGCTCTTCACGAGTAATATGATGAGTATTTCTAAAAAAAAAATAAATAAAATTGGATGTGTAGCATTGTCTCAGTTGATGTATAAGATGTTCGGTATTATAATGTGTAGGTAGTAAGTGCTGACATATTGTGGAGCGTTTGTGAGTGTAAATATCCTATCGGTGTCTACGCTCGCGAGTGAGTGAGTGTAACTACTATTAATATTTATAGGTGTCTTATTAACGCGCTCTGTGTGCTAGTGACGGAAAAATTAGTGACATGATGTCTGTGCGTTATTGAATAGCTCGTCTATATATTGGGTGAAATGATAGTGATGAATCGGGGTGATGTCGTCACGGGTGTAATTGAACGCCTGTAAGCTGTCACCAGCGTTCAATGAGCTCTGTGTTATGTGTTCTCTGATGTTGCGAGTGAGGGTAGTGAGTGTATGGTGATCTAAGTGTCTGAATAGGATATTAATGTGTCTTGAGGTATTGTGGGTGTATTTAGAGTTAGATTTTTGAGTGCTTTCTACTCGGATGAAGAATTATTTCCCAATTACACCTACCCTTTTTTGTCCGAGATGCCGGGCGAATTTGAGGATCTCGTTAGACTTAGGTGTAAAAACTGCCGCGATAAACGTTTAACTAGTATATTCATGGTTGTGGAAGTCGAAAATCGAAGAATAATGGAATGGGAAATCAACGAAAAAGGATCCGGTGATAATCCTAAATTTACGGACAGAGACAGAGTGGATAAAGAAGCAATGGAAGAAGAAGAAGAAGAAGAATATGTCGACGCGTATGACACCTCACAAGAACAACGAGAAATAAGAATGATGGCGTATAAATTTTGCAAATTTCTTAACGAATTTCGCGATAGCGAGAGGATAAATGTGCGATTGTGTCTCCTGTGTGGATCGATTCATTACGTTATGCTGTTTTTAATGTTCTACCTTTTCGACAGAAGACGACTATTTTATTTATTCCATGATTGCGACTATATTGGAGAACGATGCTCCTCATCTTATATTTGTCATTCAAATCACACGAAATTACAAAAAAAAATAATCGATTCTTGGGATATGAATTTGTTTAGAACCAATATACGAAGAGCGATTAGAAAAAGCGACGGTTTCCTCCAATTGACAATAGGAGATGTCTGTGAGTTTAACACTATCCTTCGAAGAAATGAAAAGTTTAGTACGACTTCCTTTCCTTCCCAATTTGAAAATGTGTACAGTTTAAAGCTGGTGGTGGATGAATTTTACCAAACTCCCGATGAAGCCAAATATTTAAGTATGAACATCGCCAAAACTTTCCCAAATTTGACGAATTTAGAAATCAGGCGCAAAAATTATTTATATTTGACTGCCCTTAAACACTACAATAAAAAACTAGAGTATGCATACGTGTTTAAAAATTTGAAAGAATTAAAAATTGATTTCGTTAATGCTTTAAATCATATTTATGATATTTCTCCGAATTTAGAAAAAGTTACAATATTTTTTGGGCTGGAAGATGATGATGGTGTTTCTATTTCTTTACTTTGCGACTTTCTGGAATTTTTTAGACCTTATAAAACAACACTAGAATTGAATTTTGATGGTTATTTAGAACGTCGACAAAATGTTAAGATTTATCGCCGTAAAAAAACTCACACACACGATTTTACGCCTGTGACAGAGGGAGTAGGCGTTTATATCAAAAATATGTTAATAACTTTGACTGACACCTGCGGAAATTCTCTTATTCGCTGGCATATAAAACGAAGCTACGAATTTGAGATTCATACTTTACCCCTTGATTCTGAAATACTAGATAACTGTGACGATGTGCTATTAAATTTCTCTGAAAACGAACTATGGCTAAAAGAAGATGTTTACTGTTAGAACTGTATTAGAATATGTAGACTCTCTCTCTCATATTTTAGATAAATTATGCATAAAACTAACTCCAAAGAGAATCACTATTTAAGATTGATAAGACGAGCGAGGTTTATTCTTGATCGAGAAGTGTATTTACAGATCTTTTTAACATTGGTTGGTGGCAAAAGATTAATAAAAGGGAATTGTAAAATAGTTGTTCACGCCACTCGCCGCGCTTTACCGGCGCATATACAGGTTACACAGATATATAATATGCGCTTTAAGGAAATAAAAAGAATTTGTTTAATTTAGTTTTCGTTTCCATACCATTTACATCATCCAGTTCAGTTCTGATAATATTCTACTAAAAATCTCTTCTTCCAGAAGGCTCTTCGATTGAAAATATTTTATGTGATATCTCGCTAAGCAAGAATGGGACATATTAAGGGGTTGCTTTTTTTTTTTAGAGAGAACGTATTCTGGTCGTCGGCGGAATATTAAAGATATAAATACCCCGTGTGTACATTTTATTGCTCGATGAACGAAAAACATTTTCATTCGTTGCTAGCACCAAGAGGAATTATTTTATAAATATAAGAAAGGAAAACCTCAGCTGTGTTGCGTAGGAAGAGTTTCGGACTAAACTCTGATTCCGAAAGTGTAGGGTATTTCTTCTGTAAAAATCATAATTTTGTACACAATGTAATAGAAAGTAGCGGACAATTGAGCGCAATAATTTTTTTCTTCCGCTCATGTGTGGAACTTAGAATATATCCATAAGTAGATTCAAAGAGAATGTGGATGTTATATATTTAAGATGGAAACCTTTAAACTCAGGAGGTTCAAAAAAATATATAATTGTTACACGAATATATATACGATTGTTTACACTACCAAAAGGGCGAGCTCGCTAGTATAGTTTTCTGGGGATCAGATTTATCTGAGCAGGTAGTAATGCTTTAATAATGCCTTTTTTCAAGCCCTAATAAAAAAATGTGACGTGATATTCAAGTGCAACGTATGTTAAAAATAAAACGAACCTCGCGGATATTGAAACAAAACCCACGTGAAAATAAGAAGGTAAATATCATATGCTTCCAGTATTTGAATAATATGAGGACATCGATCAAAAAACCTTCATGACGTGATTAGGTATATAATGAAACTAAATTAAACTAAAACATTTATTCGCTCACTAATATTTTTTATATGTTAAATATAATAGCTTTACTAAATTTATTTATGAAAATATTATTAATAAATATGACACAAATGTTCTGATGCAAACATACAATAATAATCGAACGCAGATTCATCGTCTCGATCTCGCCGCTAGCGAACGAGGACCGAATTTAGAGGGACTGGGCAATAATTACTCTTTCGTAATTTGCTAAAAATTAAATGTCGTCACGACTCGTTTGAGCACGTCCTCTTTATACATCTGGCGAATTTCAGAATTCATTTGTTTTCGCGCATAGCCGTACGGGTGTAGTTTTCTTTTAAATATATCGCCCCCGCAGCCACTCTTTTCGGCCATCAAGCTCTGATGAACGTAGGAGAATATCTTTTTTTCGTCGAAAATTAAATCGATTTCCTTTTCCGATAACTTAAATACTCGCATGGCCATTTTTTGGACGTCCATTAAATCGAAATCTCCGATGAATTCTTCGTCTTTGCAGGTGAACAAGAATGGTAAATTCAACGTTAGTCGTTTTGTGATGTTCGAAGTAAGTTTTCTACAGTAGTTTCTAAGCATTCCTCTCGTAGTTCCGCTTCCAAGGTGATTTCCGAGGTGTTCGTGTTCATCTAAAAAACAGTTGGTTATAGTTTCAGCTTTTTTCTTCACGTCGGTTAAATAAGGTTCGTTAATTAGTTCGTCATCCGTTGAAAAAACTAGGTTTTTATTCTTTATGAACAAATATTTCATGACTGTTTTCAAGTCATTTTTTTCAACCAATAAGGAAATTAACCGAGAGATGTATTCGCGTACGAATTGTTTCATAAAATGAAAAACCTCCGTTTCTTTCAAATCGCCGTAATAAATATAAAAGAAAAAAAGGGCCTTTCCTAAATTTTCGGAACAAATCTCTAGTCCGTCGCCGCCACCCTTTTCATCTACGACGCCTCGGCCTAACGTCGATTCGGGCGATTTAAATAGCTTGTCCTTATACGCCGCGAGGTGAGGCCAATCCAGGAGAGCGGAGGCGGTGGCGCATATCGCTTCGAATATTCTCCGAGAGTGGACGGATTGGTCTCCGTCGAGATCTATTAATTTACACCAAAGACATATTAGCGCGGCACATATCGCTTCGAATATTCTCCGAGAGTGGACGGATTGGTCTCCGTCGAGATCTATTAATTTACACCAAAGACATATTAGCGCGGCAATATGGGCATTTTTATCGTGGAGGAGATGGTTTCTCAAAACGCAGAACGAACAAATCGAGACGACGATATTCGTTAGAAGGATGGGTTTTAAAACTTCTACCGATTCCGGCCTTAAAATCGGGATAACCGCGTTGAAACACATTTTTGGCCTCCCTAATTCGAGGAAGGTCCGTTTTTCAAAGCGGTTTTCGAACACCGGCGTTTCTATCGAGCTATCCAAAGGAGTTTGACTCACGAACGGAATGATACTATCCGGTTGATTTATTATCAAAGTCATCCTCCAAGGATTTTTTTGACAAACGGCATTTATTTCGACCAATACCGGAAGGCCGATAAAAG